>JASSUY010012293.1:17400-56735 GCA_032466535.1 Forpus xanthops
AAGGTGAAAATCTGTAACAACTGACAAACCGGCATTAGCATTCTTCAGTACACCAACCAGGTATAAATGGAGTAATAAGTCACAATCTGAAACCAGATAAAATTCCTTCTAAAGTAATACACATTTAAGAAACTGGGATTTACATGGAAAGAAGCGGAGAAAACGATATGGTGAGGCACGGTTTTTATATGTATGTACCACTTGGCATATATTAGAACAAATCTTTGTTGAGAAAAAGCACCACCAAGAATATAATAAAACAACTAGAGTTCTGAGTTAACTCATATTTAATTTAAAAAATTTAATAAACATAAATACAAAACCATATGTGAATAAAGAATATGCAATATTTATCATACCTTTACTTATATTTATTTCTCACTATAATCTTTTTTTACAAAGAAAAAATAAGAAGTGATAATGAAATACCAAATGATTTCCCATTCCTTTCACTGCACCTACCTATATAAGAAGACTACTCTCCATATTTTTACTTCTTGACATTTTATTTATTTGTAACATTTAGTATAATTTGCACCATAAGCCCAACTGTTCTTGATAGAAGACAAAATTCTTAGATCCATATTGAGTAAGAGCTATGATATGCACAGCTATGATGATAGCTGCATCTTGAAGCAGCTGTCAGCTAGGTACCACATGGAGACTGGCAAACTCCCCAGTGTAAGATGTAAAGAGACAGATACATCATTCCTCCGATTTAATTTTTTTTGGTTTTAACTGATGCTTAAAAACGCAATTCACCAATAACTTAAATACATGTTTAAGTGCATACATTCATTCCCATTCAACAAAGCATCTTGCGTCCCTCAATTAGAGGCATGAGAGAGGATACCACAAGAATTAGGTTATAAAAGATGCAATAATTGTATTTATGGCTGTCACTGTCACATCAGTGGTGTCTGCACTGTGTAATATTGTGAAGATTATCCTTTTGTGACCACTTTCAACTAGGGGCATTTCACAGCAATTTCTCACCAAAAGGAGAAATTGATTATAAAACTGTGTGTCCATCTTAAGTTTTCTCCAATGAAACCAGGCTGTAAATTCAAGAGTAACTAATTTATCTCAGAATTTAACCAATTAAGTTGCAAAAGGGTAGCAGATCACATAAGCCAGCTATCAAAGCAACCGTAAGAATGAGTCTTAGAGGTAAGCATGTTGCCCAGCTGCTATATATCAAAGACTACCCTGACAACGTAGCTCTTCTCAAGGCAAAGGGTAATCTATGAACTCCACAGCTAGAAGCAACGTTCCTCATGCAAAATAGTGGGATTCAATCACCCTTGCTACTTTCTTTCATCCTCCCCACAGAACAATCTCATTTTAATAACAGCGAAGTGACATGCTTGGTGCATTGATAAGCATGTCAAGATGAAGCTACCGACTTACATCAGTTTGTTTCTTATAAAAGACTAAGGCTGCTTAATGTTCAGGAATGTATTCATCTTCTCTTGATGTCAGTAGCAACTAAATTTTCAGATGACTTATCTAGAGGAGAAATCTTAACAGGTACTATTGCAGATAAGCTTTATTGTGCCTGAAAAGAAATTTTCAGTCTAGGGTGAACTATCATTCAACCAATAATTTCTCATGCTTTGCCTCTCATATTCTGAGCTCTTTCAGGGAAATAAAATTGTGGTCATCTGGGAAGATGAAGGGGCTATAACTTTTGCTGCCATCATTTTGTATAGGAAAGCTACAAAAATACAGTTCCCCAAATATGGAGCAGTGCCAGGTGACTGTAGTGGTACAGAACTACAAAAATTGATTATAGTTATACTGAGGTCAGGAAGTAAGAATACTCATGATGATAAAATTTTCAGAACTGCTGATTTGATATTTGTACATTACCACAGAAAAGCTGCATTTATAGTTTTAATGTGGAATATAGGAGTTGTGAAGTGGAAACAGTTTGGAGAAAAACCCTGGTGCAATAACTATTTCCATCTGAAATTTGAAAGACCATTGGTACAGAAAGCCACATCGAAAAAACATAAGTATTATTACTGAATTATCATTCCAAAAATGCTAGAAATAAATCATGCAGGTACTTATGTAACAGTATTCCTGATTTAGATGCTAGAAAAACCTTCAAAAATTTTATACACATCTTTTGAAAAACTTGTATTAAAAATCTCTTTTCTCCTTCTTTTCAGAGAAAGAGTATTTAAAGGTAAAAAAAAAAAAACAAACTACAAATAGTTACAATGACTTTGCATTTCTACTACTTAGAGATAGCAGTGTTTTCAGTTCATTACCTCACTCATCTCTAAATCCTGAATGATAGGAAAAAAAATATAACTGAATTTCTGCATTTTCAGCATCAAGAAAACTAAACTGCAAGCTAGTATGAATACTAAATGGCATTACAGATTAGGATGCTAACTACACATATATCTGGTGCAAATAGCCCTATTCTGAAATTATGAAGCAATTCTCACCTCATGCAATTATCATTAAATTCATTAAAACACAGAATTGTCCCCTTGCAAATTTAATTTTAAAACCAGATTCCTTAGGCCTTTTCCAAATAAATTCGAATTTAAGTTGAAGTAACTGAGCTTCTGAGAAATCCCTTTATACACTAAGACTGAAATGCTTACCTGAAGACAATTAAAATAACTTCCCTCCATCTGTGACTAAGCTCCAGTTCTAAATGACAGTTTTATTAACCAGGGATGCATTTTCTTTCCCTAATTATTGCTAATATTCTCATTATTAATGCATTAATATTTAACAGTAAGAAAGAGAAACTACATTTTATCAATACAGCTTAGCGAGTACATGTATTTGTACTCTGCTTTGCAACATCAACCACAAAAGTAACATTTTTAACACCAACAGCCTTTAATTTGGTTGAAAAGAGAGCATTCTTCCTATTCAGGCTGTCTGTACTGTATATAATGGATTCTAAGGAACAATTCATTAGCTTTTGGCACCTCCGTTTTATTTTATTTTGTTTTTTTCTCACAGACCCAGCTCTCTTGCTATTTTGTGGGCATTACTCCATTTAAACATAAGCTATTCTACTAACTGGAATTCTTGAATATTATCTTGCATTAAATGAATTCAATATGTAGAGAGGTTTAGCAACAAATAAGTACAACAAATGTAGAACATTATTACAATTAGTGATAATAAAAACCAATGGATTCTTTCTGTGAAATAAATTCTTTATTCCAAGCATAATTCAGATGAGACTTGTTAAAATGGATTGCATGTAGGTATTAATTATGGAAGTTTAACAGGCATATAAGGAGCTAGCAGAGCATACTTCCAGCAGGACCCTAGAAAAATTCCCATAAACTCCCATATTCAGCTTCCAAATTATCAGGGGTCAGTGCTGGACCTCTGGACCTCTAATTTTATGTGTCACCTAAATTATATGCCATCTCTTATTCAGTTCTACTTTAAATTGACTCAATTTCTTTCCTTTACCTCCTATATATTTGCCTTCCTTCACTCACTTTAATTTGCCTTCCTTCACTCACTTAAATCAAGAATGTCATCTTATTCCCTTTAGTATTCCATAGTGGATTTACCTCATTCCTCACATATTTCATGGAGAGAAAGGACTTTTACCTTAGGTCACCTTATTTTGCACTTAATATTGCTTTAAAACTATATTCTTTTTGCTGCAGTAACAGAAGTTTTCATTATAATACATGCTGCTCCTAGTCCCACGGACAGAGGGGATTCCAGCCATTTCCAGAACATATTTTTCTGTATGAATGATAATATTGTAAGTGAAATGGCTCACAGCTACACAATGTGAATATGCTTAACAAGAACTGAAAATTTCTCTCAGATATCAAATCTTCTGCTTCTAGACAAAACTTCTGCTTCTAGATGAAACCTAGAAGTCATCAGAGATGAGCTATCCTGTTGTAGGGACAGTACCGTATCCCATACCAGATGTAATCTCTGTATTTGTCTAATGCAACAGCAAGGTTATTTTATTCTGTGGACTGGCAGCATTATCTATTTTGACACACCTTACACCTTCATTTCTGAATTTTCTTTGTCTTATAGGCAGTAAAAAATATTATTTCTGTTCCATGACCATGATATAAACTAAAGATGAGGACTGAGAGAACTTTACAGGGAGAAAAAAAAAGAATCTAAGAAAAATATGTCTCAGACATGCTCATATTGTTTGGATTACATTGGCTAAGGAGGCAAGTAAATGATTAGAATCAAATCGTGTCCAAAATTTCATTAGGAAAACATTGTGTTGTAAAATTGATTCTTGTTAGCAAACCTCTCACACCATTTTTGATTAGAACTGTCAATTCAGTTTTATTTTTTCCCAGCTACACATCAATTTTTAAATGTCTCAGTAAACAGTAATTACTCAGCAGAATGAAACATGACATATTTCTAACCATGTTTTTCATGAAGCAAGCAAATGTTGAACCTGAAAGCAAAGATCATGCACCTTAAAAATACGAAAGTACATTAGTAGAATATTAAATATTCTTTACTATGATATAGGAATAGTAAAGCGAGTCCTTTTCCTCTGATATGTTTGCACCTCTATAGAGAGTGCATGTGCAAGTATACAAGTACTTCAATTATATTTAATATTCCAGCTTGGCTTTTACAAAAATGTAAAGTTCAAATTCTCTCAGAGGTGGATACTTCTATCCATTCCCATGTAATCCACACACCATCTGCATGAAAGCAGCACTAGCAAAGTGCCTGATGACCTCCAAAGAGAAAGGTAGAAAGACAGAGTCTACTAAACGTATTAAAAGAAAACTTGGCACACCATCTAGGTGACAGAAGACTGAAAAAAAACCAAAACACTGAGACTTCAAATAATGCAAAACCAACCCCTTAGGAACAGTCAATAAATCAGTACTCACTGGTATACAATACTCCACCATTGGGTAATGCAACTTATGTCCTTTTGCGGTCCGTCCAGAAAAGAAACAGCTCTGACAGACATCGTAGTTGAAATGTTTTAAACTCCGGTATCTATGGGGACATTAAGCAAAGCAATTAGAGATTCCTAAGTTTAGTTCTAATATTTACTTATTACTAAACCTCAAGAAGGCAAATTATTCTCTGAAATGGCAACACAAGGACACAGGAAGTTTGCTAGGGTTAGTTCAGGGAGCACCTTCAAGAGTTCTTGCGTGTGTGACCAGGATATGACACAGCCAACACTTATCACAGCTGCAAACCCAGGGGCAGCAGTGCCTCTGCAGCAGCTACATGGGACACAGGAAATCTGTGGCCCTCTTAGTCAAATTCACACAAACTTCCTACACTAGACAGGTCACTCCATTGGGTATTTAAGAGAAATTCCTGCCCCCAATAACCATACAGAGAGCCAATGTCAATCATCTATTGCCCAAATTGCTTCACAGTAGAAAATCTTACAGGCATCAGCTTCATAGATGGAGCATGAAAAGTCATAATTTTAAGGTTCAGACTCACTTAAAACTATATTGTATTAGTTTTTCTTTTCCTCTCTTTTGTATTCAGATGGTATCTCAGAAAACAAAATATATATAAACCAGACTGATTTAATTTTATATATTTTTACATTTACCAGTTAGCTTAAATGTTTACACACCATTTTGACGCTCAGAAATTCTAAACAAATTTCAGAAAAACAAAACTCTTTGAGAACTCATGAATTATAAAAAATACATAAAAATAAGTTTTAAAAATTACATTTATTTCCTTTTTTTTTTTTTTTTTTTTAAGAGCATGCATACGTATAAACAAGGTTACAAGCTTATCCAGTATTCTTCTGTATTAAATATAGCTACCAGGAACAGGATTTTTGTTTTTAAACAGAAGCTGACTAAGGCAACAATTCAATTCCAGATTCCACCCACTGCTTTTTATATTATGGGTGTTCTGACTGGATGAGGTTATATCATTTGTATGAAACTAAAATGAGCTAACTGAACCAAATTGAATAGCTATTGAAAGTTAAAATTTAAATTAAACTGCTTCCTGAGAGCAAGTTTCAGTACCAATCCACATTTTTCCCCAGATGAGTTTTATGTTTTGTTTTGCAAGAGAATGTGTGCCTATAAATGTAAAGATTCACTTTAAAGGATGCTGATGCAACTGTTTATAATCTTTACTCAGAGCCTATGTATTAAATGGCCACATCTACCTTCTGCTAAGGCGCTAAATGCTTCTGTTGTTGCAGATCTCAAAATATGTTGGAGAAATTGTTTAAAATTATCCATTCCTTTGGCTTTCATTCTCTTCTTGTCTATCTCTTTGTCCTTCTTCTCCACACAGAATATTTCAGAATGTACAAGATTCAACTCAGGCATCTAAAAGAAATCTGAGCTGGACCTTTGTCACCTTACGCTCCCTCAAGCATTAAGAAAAATAAGAACATTTAGTATTTCATCTCCTCTTAAGAGAGGCAACAAAGTTGGAACAGATTAATTACTTTTGGAAGTACTCACATATCTATATTTATAGTAAAAGAAGAGGGTTGCTAGCTCAGTCAGACTAAAGCCTGCATGCCTAAAGCTAGATGAGATGAACCTGGCCTTAGGATTCATATTGTTATCAGTTGAAACATCAGAAAAAAGGAGAAACAGAAAGCACGGGGAACAAAACTTACCTCATCTGCCTAGATATCTAAAGAAAAGTCTTTGAATCACTTATAAGAAAGACTGTGTTATATCATTCATAAATAATGCACTCAAATACAAATACGGAGGAAAAAGCCAGTGATGTTTAAAAAAAATATGTATTTTATGCACTGGAGTAATCAATTCACAAATGCATTTTCGCTGTTACAGTACTAAGGGCACCAACTATCTCATGCCTGATGATGATAATTCATATTTAAATCATATTGTTTAGGAAATGAACATGGAATATATCCCTAGTATCAGTTATTTAATTTTGAGAATTCACAACTCCCTTTGAACAAATGGAAGTTTGATTATGTTTAATGTTTTAGACAGGAACTGTGCAAGTCTCATCACAGTAATATATCAATGTTTGCGCTAAGCAAGTAAAGATTGCTGTTGAAGGGTATTTAATATTGCCTGGCATGAGTTAGTTTCCTAAGCCTTATACAGGACAGCAGGCAGACAGGACACACCTTTTCTTATGGATCATCTCCTTTTATGCTTATGCTAATGGAACACACGAGGTTCATTTATACTTCATTTGCTATTTATTGGTTCCATTAATACCAAAACACCTGATGACAGCCTGCCCTACATACTGGCAGTAAAAGGGCTATTGTGTGTCTAAAAGTGGTACTGCAGGAGCCAGAAAGGCAACAGCTCCCGTCAAGCTGTGGCCTCTCCATGGGTGGCAGATCCCATCTTAAACAGGAAAAACAAACAAAGAATTTTACTTGTTGGAAGACTTAAAAGTGTGGATATTTTCAGAGAAGTTTTGAACCCAATTCCTCCCCTCTTACCTAAAGCCAACAATTGGACACTCTTTACAGATGTTACATTTGGCCTGGTGTTTTGCTGTTTCTGCAGCTGCCACACGGTGTAGAACTGGTAGCCATACCATAGACTGTGGCTCTAAGCGCATCCAATCTATAAATTGCTTTACAGTTATTTCGGGCTTATTGTGGTTCTGTGGAGAGAAAAAAAAAACAACCAAACAAACAAAAACCCACCCCACATTCAAGTTAAGGAAAGCACAACAACAACAAAACCAAAGAACATGTACAGATTTTACTTCAAGATCAACTAAAAAACCCAACAAAAAACAAACAAAATCAAATCACCTGTGTAAATCCTTTCCATGCCATGTTAATGCAAAACCAGCTCCAGGATACAAGAAAAAACCTCAATCAAAACTCAGACAAAGAAAACAAATTTGTAAGAGTATAGAGCACTAAACAGATGTAGCTGTGAGCACATAGTAAAGGAGTAACAAAGTCCACAATAAAGCTGTCTTTCAAAGGAAAGGAATTGAGAAAGAAGGAAGAGAGTATCAAAGGGAAGGATTTTCTGCAGTTCAGACAGGTTGTCTTTTGAGTTAGGATTTATGCCAGACTGCTAAAAGTCATTAAAGTCTACTAATTGCCATAAGACTCATGCAATTTTTTTTTTTTATTGTGGTTTGACCGCACAATATTCTTTCAAGGCAGCATATTAAAACCCCAAAGAATTAAACAGGTACATAAATAAATAATGAAAAAGGTATCTGCCACTTATAGGAAATCACTGCAAGAATACAGCACAGCTAAAGTATTAGCATGATTATTTTAAGAAGCAAACATGCTTCCATATTCTCTTTAAGTTGCAACCACTAGAGGAAGCTACCTGTAAAGGTGTTATATTCATAAATGCACTTGTGATATATTGTCAGCAATAAGAACAGACATCATCTTTCTGAGCTCACTGGAAGTAAGAGAACACAACTTAAAATGAAAGTTATTCTTAAATGTTAACATATGACAAGAAGCAACATCAGGCTTCTTAATTTATTCCTAGTTCAAGTACATTTTGCTGGTAAGAAGGAGTGGCATGAAAAAATCCCAACCCAACTCAAACCAAAACAAATCCCCTACTGATTTTCCCACCAGAAAAATACCCATTTTCACTAGTCTGAGATAACTGTCATGCTTCGGCTTCAAATGTCAAGCTGCAAACTTTCTCTATGCACTTTTAATGATCAGGGACTGAATTTGAGCTATTCATGTGACACGAAGGATGCAACCTTATCACCAGTATATCACTCAAAGTGACATTACCTTCCCAGTGCCCCTCACTCATAACTGAACAACAAGGGAGATGGGGCAGACCCTTGAGAGATGTAAAGATCATTCCTCTGTGACAGAAAAAGCCTGCTACTAGCAAATGAATAATTTATTTCGGTATGACTTGAGCCACTTGAGGCCAGTGATAGATCACAGACCATCCCTGGTTCTCTGAAGCAGAAATGTTAAAACCTCAGGGGAAGTTTTACATGGTTAATTGGTAAAACCAACTTCCACAAAAATCTACCAAATTACTCATTATCTGGACAAACACTCTTCCATTTCCAGTCATCTCAGAGTCCAGAAGTGAATCTAATATTTTTAAAAAAAAATAAAGTTAGTACAACTGAACTTTTCAATGCACTGAAAATGTAGAAATGTCTATGAAAGAATGGCAAAAAAAAAAAAATGCTCTAAAAGTTCACTACATTTAGTGTTTGAGTCAAAAATCAGAAATATTAAACTCACTAGTTTTATACATGCCATAGTGAATTTTTAATCTACACATCTGACAATACTCAAAATCAGCCACTTTCACAGAAATAACACACTCAAGCAGTATAGTTATCACTAGGAAATAGTCAGAGCCTTAGGTATCCTTGACAAATTCTGAGTTGGGTTGTGTTCTGTTACATCCCCTTTTTAATTTTCATCTTCCTTAAACAGACATTCCTTGCAGCCTAACTAACTCCCTGCATGTAGTATAGAGCCTAAACAGCAGGCTCTAAGACAGCTTTATTCCATGTTCTGATTTGCTGCAGAAAGGCTCACAATACATAAAAGACTATGCATGAAGTTTCACGCAACCACAAGCTCTTTTGTCAGTAAAATAATGCTAAATAATTTTCTGATGCACAAGGACAAAAATTACTATCAACATCATCCTCTTGTTCTGCTGAGATCATGTATTGTTCCAGCAGAGAAAAGCACATTGTTCTCACAGTATCAGGTTGCTCTGAATGATGCAAAGCAGGGTAATTGGCTGCTACAAAATTTTTTAACAGCTTTTAGAGCAGCCAATATTGTCAAAACTACAAAGATTTATACATGTTTTTTGCTAAATGTAATTTGTTTGATCCTCTCCTAAACCATAAACCATCTTTTAACAGCGGCGTTTTCACAATAACTTCCTACATTTAGTTGCAGGAGCATATTTATTTCTGTTCAAAAACTCAGTGGACATTTTTAAATTAATATATGTCCTGGGTTCAGCAGTAGCAGTCATTTTTGTCCTTCTTAGTAGCTGGAGCAGTGTTGTGTTTTTGACTTTCAGCCTGGGAACAGCACTGATAACATCAATGTTTTCAGTTACTGCTCCGTAAAGTTTAGTCTGACCAAGGACTTTCTGAGCCTCATGCTCTGCCAGGAAGGAGGGGAAGCTGGGAGGAAGCAGAGACAGGACACCTGACCCAAACTGATCAAAGAGGTATTCCATGGACAGCACGTCATACCCAGGATGCAAAAACAGGAGCAGGGGACCTGGAAAGGGGACTAGCTGCTTGGTTGGTCTGGGTATCAGCGGTGAGCAGTTGTATTCTCTTTCCTTGCATTTCCCTTGTCATTATTATTATTGGTGGTAGCAGTAGTGGTTTGTGTTATATCTTAGTTACTGGACTGTTCTTATCTCAATCCGTGGGAGTTACATTCTTTTGATTCTCCTCCCCACCCCTCTGGGAGCAGGGGGAAGGAGGAGAGGGGAGTGAGTGAGCGAACTGCGTGAGAGACTTAAACCACGACAATCTCTTATTTTTACAGCATGTGAAAATGAATCTTTAGACTTCAGGGAGAGGTTTTTTTTTTTTTTTTTTTTTACATGACAGTCTTTGTTATCTTACCTGTTGGAAGCAGCTGCGCACACTGGGTTCAATGTTGCTGCCACCAAAGGCTGCTACTTCCCCAAGCTGCCGTGGGATCTGGATAGCATCGTGAAGCAGCAGGCCCAGCTGCCTCTGGTCACACATTTCTGTGGGGCCTGCCACCTCCTTGAAGAGATCTGCAACACCGACAAGAGGCACCGGCTCGATTTAGTTTCCATATATACCATTGCATTCATTGGCTGGCTTGGATTAAAGCTCTAATTAATCTTAAAAGAATAAAAAGAAAATTATACTATTCCCTTACTTTTCCTCTACTGTTCCCTGCCATAATAACCATTACGATTAGAAATAAATGAAAGTTGAAAATTCAGTCTGATTGCAAAACAGAGCTTTGTTCAAAAACACTCAAGAGAAACTGTTTTATTATACTGTGTAAATTGGTTTGCCTTTCATTTGGAGCAATAGTCAAGCTTTGCCAGTGTGCTTCAGGAAGTCTGGTCATACTTTTTATCTTGACAAAGGAGGCTGAGGCAGAAGACAGGATTTTCGCAAAAGAGAAATCCAGATGACTGAATTAGGTTTCTTTTCTTGACTAGTCAAACAATGCTACCGCATCTTCAGTGCTCAGTGATGAGGAAAAAAGCCCCATAGAAAACAGCAGTGACAGAACAAGTACTGCATGGCTGCAGGATCATCTGGCAAATCCAGGTCCTGGCTAGCTTCTTCAGCTGCAGCTGAGATAGTTTTCCAGTTTCTAAGTGTTAATTTGAAAAACCTGATAGAAAAAAGAACCGGTTCATATAGAAGGGGATACCTGAAATGTTAAAAAATTTATTAGATTCCTTCAAAAATGGTATTAAGACAGCAGTGAAATTCCCACACACACATTTTATGTTGAATTGTTAAAAAACAGGATCCACTTTTTTTTTTTCCAGTATCACAGTGTTAGTTCCAAATGGTCTGAAAATTAGGAACATAAACATAACAGTAAAAAAATTACATTCCAAGGATGTTTTACATCACTTGAAAACTGAACTCCTTTACAGCTGAGATTTGGCTACTTGAAGTAGCCCTCTTTCACCCCAAATCCTACATTTTTAATGCAGTAAATTACATGACCCAAAAAAATCTACAAATCTATACAGTAAATAAAACTCCAGGTGAGTTTTCTGTTTCTGCTGTCAGTCTGGGCTTTCTGGATTAAAAATGAGTCCAGGTAAGAGCAAAATGCACACAAATTTATTCCAAGTTATTACACAGTGATATGACACCTCTCCACCTCTAAAGCTGAAGAAAAGGAAGGGAAGATAGAATTCCTGCTGTTCCTTAGGAAACTCACACTCTGAGACATCATTTGTCTATTGATTGCATAACTAGGCATAAAACCTGCTGTGACTAATCATAAACACAATTTTTTTACTGCTGCAAACACTTGCTGATATGATTAACTTTTACCTTCCTAGAACACTTGAAACCACTAAAATTGAGTGACTAAAATTTGTTTTACGCACTCATATCTGGGGATATTGCTCTTCCTTCCAAGTGACTTATTTTTTTTGAAAACACTTACCATTTCCATTATAGTTTTCTCTTTAAGATCTAAAATGGTTAGACTTGATCTTAAAGGTCTTTTCCAACCTGGCAGATTCTATGATATGAGAAAATTTCTCTCAACAGTAGGTCAGTGTGATAAAATCAAAACAAGCAAGAGAGCTCACACCAAACATCAGTCTGTGACACTGCTTGTGTCAGAGGACCCCAAAACGCCAACTGCAAAGCCACCGATCAGTATCTGACACCATTGCTTCCTTTCTCCTTTGGCAAAATTTCTTTCTGGTCAAAGCCTGGCCCACTGATCAAAGGTTATAACAAAAAAAGGATGCTTTATCTGGCTATTAATCCTCTGCTTTCGGAAGCCAAGGAATCCTTTCAATTTCAGATGTATTTCAGATTGGAGTTATGATTACTTGGTAAAATGGCTACTAAGGCTTTTTCTGTACAATTTTTAGGACTTGTTACAGCAAACTTCAGGAAAAAGACCACCCTGTGTTAACACAGATTATACAAAACTGCAGAACCATTTTTATTTTACTAGATACAAAGCAACAACATAAAAATGAACCTGACCTTGTAATCTCTTTGTTCTGCGTCAGTACCTGTATTCAGTGTCTGCAGGTATATTAATTCATTACTGATAGCAATTTACTGAGTTTATTCACAGGTTTGGGTTTGTGTTTTGTTTTTTTTTTTTTTTAAGCCATCTTTTTGCGTGTTATCATTCTGTAATCCACAACCTCACTCCTGTATTTTATGAAAACCTTTTAATTCACACCAAATTGGCAGATTACCCCTGAATTGTCATTGCTGAACAAAGGTATCTCTGCCAAGCTCTTTTAATTCTGGATTTATTCACAGATATGTCAAATGATGAAAAGAATCTAAAAACCCCAAAGGCTCAGTATGCCAATCAGATGGCCAAAACATGATGTTATGCATAAGATACCTGTACTTCTGCTCAATGTTAATAGTTAAGATTACAAGATTACCTACAAATGCTTTTAAGGAAAGCTGAAATTGTTGCAGAGCTCCAAAGGCACAGGGCAAACGCAGTCTCTATATATTTTATATGTGTTTACATAATACGTCAAGTAACTACAAAGAACAGCAATTTAAGATTATGTGGATAATATGCAACTGTCCATCTAGGATGCTTTTACATAACATTCAATCTCTTGTTCTCTGTTTGTCAGGGGTGTTTGCCACAATGTGAGTTCTCTTCAGCTCCTGCAATTGGTTTTGTGAAATATTTTTATACTACTCAGAATTTCTCAAGCTTGCAAAATTACTTAAATCAACATAATATAAACTTTCGTGGTGCGATTCTGGCAGAAAGCATGCATACTGGAAAACTATTTTCAGAATTCAGATCATCATTGTCATAAATCACAAAATATGACTGCTGGATTTTGATGTATTTCCTTGCTATATCAGACATGTTCACTTGTTCCAATCAACACTGACTTGCCTGATCTTTCCCTCAACAAAACATACATACATACAAAAGACAACAGAATCAGTCAAAGAGAATACTTCTCTAGCTTCCACACAGTTACATTCTCCTTGATTTTAGGGAGAGCAATAATATGCACTAAACAATGCGTAACTGACAGCAATACTTTCCAGTCAGGATATAACTCCTACTTTCACTTATGATAATGAAAACAACAATTCTATTTTACTTACAAGAAAACTGTCTTGCTACAGGCATGAGAAATGTTTTACTATGAATTTTGCTACAACATGTTTTGTCATAGTGTATGACTTAATTATATAAAGTAAACATTTTATAAAATACGTTCTTCCTTACATCTGTATTTTTCTTCCAGAAGGCCCTTAGAAAGAGACATCAAGCCAATTTTCAGGGACTGCACTCGAATTTTTCCAGTTCGGCCACTGAAATAATAAAGATAAAAATTTGATACAATTTAATTTTATTTCGTTCCAACTCAAGTTGTTAAAAATTGCAAAGGCATTGGTGAGTTCTACTTCAAATGCACTTCAAATCTCAAAACAAATTAGCACTACAAATCACATTAAGAATTCTTCCCTTAAAAAAGCTCAGCTTGCCTTCTAAGTGGTTTACACGTCAAAACAGTTTGTATTACTCCAAAAGGGCAGACATTTAGGTCTGTAAAGTTCTCAACATGATTTAATAATGTGGAATACAGAGAAAAAAATATACAAGCACACAGCAGGAAAGCCTATTATACAATGTGAAACACAAGGACTGCAAAATAAACCCATGTATTCATATCACAGCAATTCATTGCTTTCACTTCATTATTTTCTTTTATGTTTAAAATGCTTTATTATACATGTATACCAAGACATAAACAGCCAACCACATGTAGTAATTAAATAATGTGTAGCTGTTGTTCTTTTTAAGTAATGTTTCTGCAGGTTTACCTTGTTCAACATGTCAAAAAAAAGTCCAAACCAAAAACCCAAGCCACTACACATCAAGCCTTAAGCAACTTGAGAACAAGTAAGTGGTAAAAAAACCAAGTGATTTTAAACCTGCAATACAAACACTGTCCAAAAGAGTACTAAAGCAACAAACCCAGGGTACACAGAAAAGGACAATTTTAAAGTTCAAAATATCAGTGCAGAAACATATTCATAAAAAACCTGATAATTTCTTTTTTCAAAGACCAAAAACCATGATGCAATTTGTCTTTAGATGAGACATGGCAAAATAAAAATAAATCCTACGAATAGTATTTCAACTGTATATATTATACACAGACCCTGCATTTAAAGTTATTTGGATGTTTCATCAGTAAGTATCACCACAAACATTACTTTGTTCCTTTCTGTCATGCAAAACTGATACATCCTTTACTTCTGGAGTGGTTATTAGATATCTCTTTCTGTCCTGTCTATTCAACATATGGTCTGCTGTCTGATTTACTTCACAAATGCTGGGCTGAATACAAAATTATTCATGTACTCCTGGGCTCTCAGTAAATTAGCTAAGCACCTTACAGATATTAATGCATTTTTCTTCACAACCATCACTTAATCTAGTGAGAATAGACAGCAATATCTTTTCCATTCCACAAGCGGGAAGAGAAGTACAGAGATATTATTGCCAAATTAATCAAAAATGCACATTACTTTTACTGCCTAGCTTGAAAATGTGGACCCAATTTTCCAGAATGTTATGAAAGTGCCACCCGTTTCATACATTCAATCCTAGATTTGAATTACCTTTTTCAATCACTGACACTACATCATTTTGACACACCTTAACATGTAAATGGCTCATTCTGCAACCTTGATGAAGTTCTGTGTAAGGTTGTCTGTGTTTTAACTTTGTATTTAATGGAAAAACAAAGCTGGATTCAGTTTTGATTTAACTCATGACTGACTATAGCATTTGTTTATTAAAAGCATAAGCTCAGAAAAACTTTGCAGCTAACAGGGCACATACATGGAGGCTTCAAGCTTCTCCAGATATCAGCAGATTGCTATAGGGACTGTGAAAAACTTCCTTTGCACAAACCCAATTTTCTCAAGAAATTATAAAAAGAATTACAAAGCCTGTAATATTTAATTTTTCTAAAGAGCAACACATTTATCACTAGCCTTTTTCTTGGGAACAGATAATTATTAGCACTATAATTACATACACAGTAAAAAATGGCAATCAAAACCAAGATTTCCCTTCCCCCACAGCCTGTAACTGTAGCACTGACACTTCCAATTCAATGGTTTAAACTTCCCCAGATTAGACAGCCACAAAAACACTGAGGTTCGGAGGGACTTCTGGAGATCATCTAGATCAATGCCCCTGCTCAGTCAGATAAAGCAGCTATTTCCCAATCATATCTAATTGTGTTCTGAATATCTTCAAGGATGGAAACTGCACAGCTCCTCCAGGCAAACTGTGGAACTCTTTGATCACTCTCACATTAACACCCCCCCCCCCCCCCCAACTTTTTCTTGTATGTTTATAAAGAATTTTAAGTCTGTGCTCACTGTCTCTTGTCCTGCCACTCAGCAGCACTGAGAAAAGCCTGGGTCTATCTTCTTTATCGTTCCTATCAGGTATTTATGCATATGGGGAGATCCCCCCAAAATGTCTTTCCTCCATGTTGAAAAGTTCCAGCTGTCAGCCTCTCCTAATACATAAAATACTTCAAGTCCTTAATCATCTTTGTGGTACTTCACTGGACTCATTTCAGTTTGTCCATGTCTCTTCGGAGAGCCTAGAAATGGACCCAGCGCTCCAGATGTGTCTAGCCAGTCCCGAGTATGCTGAGGGGGAGGATCACTTGCCTCCCTTGACCTGCTGAGAAGGCTTTTCCTAATGCAGCTGAGGACACTGTTGGCCTACTTTGCCACAAGCACGTGTTGTTGGCTCATGTTCAACTTGGTGTCCACCAGGTTGCCCAGGGCCTTTCCTGCAAAGCTGCTTCCCAGACAGTCATCCTTCAGCCTGCACTGGTGTATGGGGTAATTGCTCCTTAGGGAGAGGATTTAGTATTTCCCTTCATTGAACTTCATGAGATTCCTGTTGAGCCTTTTCTCTAGCCTGTCAGGGTGTCTCTGACTGGCAGCACAACCATCTAATCATGCTGCGTGTGATAACATTTAAAAATCAAAGCCTTACAGGTGGAAAGTTCAGGAAAATTTTTAATTCTTCAATTAATAAAGAATTCATGGTTCAAGTATTTAGAATCAAGTGCCAGCACACCACTTAGATTCACTATAGCAATACAAGCATGCTTGTCATTAAAAGGTCAATTGATAAGACCACCTGAAGCAGCTCAGATATGTTTTGCTCTGATCCTGATAAAGCAAAGTATAAACCATTCTACCTCTATTAAAAGTTGTCCATTCTCCATTGATACAACAGTAAAAGGCAGTATCAAAATGGCACATCATTGCCTCTGATCTATCTTCAAATGAAACACGGTAAAACCATTATAGATGCTTGTCAGAGGTGCTTTTCTTGTTTACTAATGTCCATTCATCCCTCTGGATATATGTGAACCCTCTTTCCAAAGGCAATACAAAGTCTAAGGAGTCATTAACCTTACAGTGTGAGGCTGACATTCTTCTCCTTCCTCAAATGAACTGTAATTTTATTGTTCGAGCGGGGAAGGGGAAAGCAGAGAGACAACAGGAAGGAGTAAATAAACAAATCTGTGCTTTTTTAGGTGATTCTGTTGTCTCTGCATATGCTTCAGGGAGGCTCTGACTTATACACCTTCACCCACAGCCAGCCAAGAGGTGGCACAGAATCCAAAAGTAATTTAACTTTTAACCCTGACAAAATAAGTGTTAAAAGGTATGCATCATTTCCAAGCATGGCAATTGACATAAGCTATGCCCCATCAGTTCCCTTGCTAATTCTGTAACAACTGAACTCCAAACAAATGAAACAACTACAATACCAACTTTTCTATATCAAGCGTGTGGAGCGCATTTGGGATTCATCTAATACAATTCAGTATTACTTGGCTACAGGAACATCTCAACTGCAGAATAGCGTGCTAAATCCTAAACCAAACTTTTCTGCTTCTGCTCAAACACCTCAGAAATTCAAAGGCAGACATTAGGCTGGGTTTAAATTATCAGCAGGTATGTCTTTCAGGAAAATGAGCTTAGCAAACTTTCCAAAAGCTTTGCAAAATCATGCAACCATCATGTTCCTTTTTCTTACATCTTAACAGTTTTAGTACCCAAAACTTATTTGACAGGCAAGCATGGTCTACACCACAGTCAAAACAGAGGCTTGTGACACTTGCAAATTATAAATGTACTAATCAGGGTATAATTAATATTAGATTGTTGCATATAAGCATACAAAATTATTTTTTAGCAACAATGTTACGTAACCATTCTGTAGTACCACAATGGCATAGCCAGTTATGATATATAAGCATTTCACCTAAGTACGTGAACAATGTGAATGCCAAAGGGGCATCCAGTGATGGGCACAGCTGCACACAGGAGTTAGCCAGATAAGAAAAAGCTGCCAGACAGAGGACAAGATTAAGTATAAGAGACTTCAAGCAAGAACACACAATAAGGATGACTGACAAATCAACAGAAAACAAGGTAAACAAAATCAAACTCAGAGGATGCCTATGCTCCCCAGGGATGTGGAGCAATAGCATAAAAGCAACAAGCACTAGCAAAGAAAACTGGAGGAGGAAAAAGATGAGCTCACTTCAGACTTCTCTTGTCAAAGAACTCTCAAGGCTAGTCAAACTGACATTGTGACTAAGGACTACTACAGACTGCATCGATTATCTACGCAACCCAGCAATAGAAGGCAGTTTGCTAGATCTCTGCCTCCCTGTGATCAACCACCGAAAAGCCAGACAAAAGAGATAATTTTCCTTTTCTACACCCGTGTGCTTTCTAGAGCACTTCTTACTACTATCACGGCCTGCTAACCTCCATCAGCTACCAGCAAAACCAAGGCATAATTTTAAGGCTGACTGAGCAGGTCTCTTATCATGCTCATCCCTCAGAAGTTCAGATTTTGCTGAAATTAACACACTGGTAAGGCCTGGGATATTAACTCAGCAGGGTGCTAGAATCTGCCAGGTGTACCAGTGCCCCAAGAAATAACAAAGTTGTAATTCTTCATGCAAAGATTGGGCCATAGAGAATGATCATGAAAGGTAACTTTGATTATATGGAAAATGTTAGCCTAAGTGCCATAACATAGATACCCTTCCTAGACTAATGTACCAAAGAATTCAATTTAAAAGAAGGAATTATCAGAAGTATCCTAACTTCGAAAACCCTAGAAAATTTAAAAGTTGAAATACAAGAATTCAGACAAATATTGCAAGACATTAAGAACAGTGCAGTAATTCTGATTGAAATAGTCATCACCCACAATTAGCACATGTATTCTATATTATGTACGACTAAAATATCTGAAATAAATTATTTCAAGGGTGTTAAGATATTCCATTAACACTGAAAGTTATCAGTTCATATCATAAAAATGATGTTTGGAAATTTTAGCAAATTTGACAGTATATAGTCCAGAACAATAACCACTGGCTATTGCTGTTGGATGATTTAAACACAGGCCTGGCCAAATGATTTCATAGAGCAATTTCTTTCACAGCTCTCCTTGTAAAATGCAATGCATTTATTTTTAATGAATCTATAACCAAACCAAGGAACTTTAAGTTTGGAAAATGTTTACAGGGCAGATGTTGCTGCCTGGAACAATCTTTGAGTCCTTGAAGAAGTGAAAGTCAATGAATAAATTTAATGTTTCTCTCTTCTACACAGCTTGACGAATGAATCATTCCTGATGTGCCAGAAAATGCCAGAAAACAACAGACGTATTCTAAAAATAAACTGGTTCTTTTCAAGGGCCAAAGACATCTGCAGGTAAATCAGAAGAACTACTTGGTTTGCCATCCATCTGTGAATTGGTAATTAAATTTCAGGTTAATAGCATGTGATCAACATGCTTTTTGTAGACAGTTTAACAATTTGAAATACTGTATAGGTATAACACCAATGCAATAAACAATGGAAATGCCAAGACACAAATTAGCTCTTTCCTAAAGGCCAATTTGAAAGAAAAAATCAAACCAAAACCAAGTTTAAAATTGGTGCCTATTCCGTCAGCACTTTTTTTTTCTCCTGGAGTAGATTTGAAAGAGGAGCAAGGAAACACACTGTAAAAGAGAATTTTATCTTAGAAAACTTTATCTTCTATTTTTCTGTTTGATCAAATATTCATGTCTTTCATCAGCTTGAAGGATTATCTACTCTAAAGCTTTCAACAAAATAATCAAGGAAAATGTGGGCAACAGGAAACATTACAGAAAGGTTTGTTGCTTACTATGTGCATTATAAATATAAACAGATTAAACAACTGACTTCTACCTGAAGTTACTAAACAAAGGCAAGCTGAAGAAAATATAATGGATTTGTAATCATCTGGAGAAAAAGAACAAGCCAAACAACTCACCAAAACAACAATAAAACAAAATAACAACAAAAAAAACCAAAACACAACCCCCAAAAAAAACCAAACAAAAAAAAAAACACAAACAAAAAAAGCCCTAAAACAAAAACTAAGAACAAAAGCAGTAACTACAAACAAAATCTCTGACATTATTAAGCTTCTCACTCGAAACAAACAATAAGTCAAGCAACCCACTTGATCTACTGCTTGATTTGTAGCTTTGTAAAATGAAAATAATTGCAGGAAGAAGTCTCAGCCATTGTATGCCATTTTTTTCAGCAGTAATGATGAGTCTAACTAACAAAAATGTCACAATATTAAAGAGCAATATTTGAATGCCAAGGCATAATACACAGTCAACATATCAGTGATAGCTTGTTGTATGTACTCTCTTCCCTCTTCACTCTCCCCTACCAAAATATTTAAAATAAAAATAAAATACAATATCCATAAAGTACAGGAGTACTGGCACATAGTCCTCTGGGCAGGGGAAAGGGGAGAATGCAAAAAGCTGTGAACTGTTAGAATCTGGCACTGATTGAGTGAACATAGTGAAGATACTGCATATATCAACAAATAACAGCTGTCTCACAAAGCTAGCTATAAGAATTTCTATCATTATTCAAGAAAAAAATTTGCCGTTTCCATCTTCAAACAGAGAGGAATAAAAGAAATTTGGTAAACAATCCCATGCACCTTAGAAATCTGGATTTATCATTCTGTGGGTAATTTTAAACTAAAGCATCTATCCAATTAGACAAACTAAAGCAACCACCCCATGTATTGCACTACTGTGTCTTTAGTCAGCTGCAGAAGAGTCGTGAAATGCCCTTGCTCAAGCAATGTAACTCAATACACCCTGTGAAATGGAGAAGCTGATAGAAACCAAGTCTTTTCCTAGCTTTTACTACGAAAGGGTGAGGACAATAGTGAACACCACTTAGCAAAGTGAGCAATAAATTCATAACTCAAAATCACAACTAAATAAAAGCATACTGACTTTAGGCCATGCACACTGACAGTAGTGCAGAGAGGTCAGAGTCTGACATTCAGCAGAAGAAAGAAGTGTCTGGGGACTCAGAAAGAACTGGCCAAATCATGAGGAGCTGCTGGAGTGGACTTCTTTATATCCTCTGAGGATAGTAGTAGTATAAAAGCAGTGTAACAATAGTTCAAAGATTTGAGCAGGACAGCAAAAGAAACATCTCATTATAAGCAACTGCACTTTCATTACTAAGACAAATCAAAAGATGTAATTTTTTATTAAAGAACTTCTCAAGGCTTTATCATGTTTCTATTATCATGGACACTTCCTCAAGAAAGTAACTCAGAAAAATATACAACAGTCCCATAAGTCTAGCATTTCTGATATATCACATATGCAAAAATCACCAGAGTTCTGCCACCATGATTTATACTTCGTTAATACTATATTAAATTACTGGGATACACACTGTGCATGAAGACTTCTTACTTACCTGTCATATACATTGAGTAGCCAGTTAAGACACATGTCTACACAGAGAGGAATATTCACCATATCTTTGTGCTTCTCTTCAAGTCCACTGTAGATGGTTGTGAGACAGCTGATCACATCCTGGACACCAATCAGCTGGTCATTTTGACTCAACTTGTGCTGTTTGAAAACTTCACTTGTTGTATTCAAGTCCAATAGGTCCACTAACAAAAGAGGATTAAGAAAATGTTTGTTGTTGCGGTTTTCTAGAATATTGATGCTATGCTTTCATGAAAAATATTTTGATCTCCTTTATTGCAGGATTCTTCCTATAAGCACTTGGTCATGCTATGGTTATCCTACAGGCGAAAAGGGTTTTGCTTCCCAAACCACACAATATGACTGTGAAAATCTGGGGTTTGCATGGTGAAAATAAAACGCTGTCAAAGAGCTCTTCTTTACAAAACAAAGTAGAAAAGAGGAAACTTATTCTGATGTTAAAGAAAGAATAGTGTAAGTTAAAGGGTGGTATAAACCTCTGACAGAGTTTTTAATAGAAGAGGGGACTTTAGGGAAAGAAAAAAACAACACTGCAATACATTAGTATCCTTGCTACAGTGTATACAACATGAAGTTGAAGTATATTCCAAGCTCATACAGAGCTGTTTCTGGCCTGTCAGAAACACATTTACACTATAAATGTCACTTCTCAAAGGAAATGAAACATGACAGTCTCAGATGTGTTGTGAATTGCTCTCCACCAATAATGTTAAATAAGACCCCCAAAAAGGCGGTCTGTGCAAATCAGGTAATCTAGCTTGGGCTGGAAAATAAGTTCATCAGAAAAAGACAACACTAACCACTATGAGCCTATCTTTCAAGAACTTAGTGATCATCTACCAAAATATAAGGTTATGTGCCAAAAGAAGGTTCAGAGAGGACCTTAACACTCTCAATAACTACCTGAAGGGAGGAAGAAGAGAGGAGGTAGTTGGTCTCCTCCCAGACAAGTGATAGGACGAGAGGTAACAGCCCCTAGCTGTGCCAGGGGAAATTTAGACTGGATATTAGGAAAAATGCCCCCACCAGAAGGGTGATCAGGCATTGGAACAGGCTGCCCAGGGAAGTGGTGGAGTCACCATTCCTGGAAGTGTTCAAAAACTATGTAGATGAGGCCCTCGTATATGGTTTAGTGGTGGACTTGGCAGTCCTGGGGTATAGCTGGACTTGATTACCATAAAAGATTTTTTCTAACACAGATGATTCTATGATCCCCAATCCCTTTTACCCAGTCTACCTTTCCTCATGTGACTGTAAAATAAGAAATGCTATCCTACAGCCCTTGCCTTTCCTCTCCCTCATTGACATCAGTACGCGCTACTCTAACTTTACAGCATCAGCACCAGACTTGCAGGGGTTTTACATTTGTTTTATCTTTTTTTTTTTTACTTCCCTCCCTCAAGCCCATATCTTGGGCTTGTAAACATATGCCAGTCATATATTTACCAAACAGGCAGAATGCTAATTAGTGCAAACACCTTGCCATTAGTTTGACTTGAGCTAGCCAAAGTATCAGGCATTACACTGCAACATTATCTTCAACAGTGGCTGGAAAACACGTAATACACTGGAAAAGGCTCTCGGGCATATTTAAAACCAAAACAAAACCACCAGTCCTACACATCACAATGTGACATAGACTATTTTTTTGTGACTATTATTTCTGTAAGTTTTTAAATAAACTGTGTTTATGCAAACAGAAAAACTAACCTGAGACTTGTATGCTTTTCTGGCATGAAGCCTACTATACACAGCTTTTAGTGCACTTTTGCAGTACCATTTTGCATCTGTTTGAATGTGCCGAACACTCAGTCGTGCTGATAACCACCAAATGGACACTAGGGTAATTTCTGCATTAAGGAGACTTTTCTAAAGAAAAACTATAAAAAGAAACCACATCATTCAGCACGGTTCAAGCAGATGCGAGTGACTGACTCAGGAGCAAGTAGCTACATGCAGTTGATTTGAGGTTGATGAAGTTCCACAGAAAACAGGCAGGCATTGCTATAGAGCTTTTGTATAAGCAAGACCCTGTGAATGATAGCAGCTCCTTTAAAACATTGCATGGCTAAGCAAAGTCTATACAGCTTTCACTTTTAGTCAGGTGTGTGACTTAATCCTCATTCCTTAACCTTGCTGATATTCCTATTAGCATTCATATATTTAAATCACCCAGCAGAGCTCAGTGACAGAATTCTGAATATACATGGAGATTTTACTCCCTTTTTGTCTTCTAGTACTATACTTCAGTATCTGGGGCAATATAATTTCATGAAAACAAGCTGAAGTATGCAGCATGAGAATAAAATATGACAGCCACGGTCTGGTGCTACATAGCCGCCCAGTACAACTGCAACACAGGATATTCTCTCTGGCCCCATTTTTCTTCTGCCATAGTGGGAAAGTGCTCTCAGTATGTCTGCCCCACATAATCCGAAAGAGATAAGCCAAGATTTTGTTCTTTCTGCCTGCAACTTTTCTCAGCTTCCTGAAAAATAAATACACTTAGGCACATATGCACATATAAGCCTCTGCAGGAATCTACCTTCCAAAAAACAGAACAAGATGGAACTTCACTACTTTCCCACTTCTAAAGGAGAGTGGGAGTGAGTAACTTCCCCAGAACCATGGGATTTTGGCACTTACCAAGACCAAAGACTCAGAAAGGAGAGCTGGAGTCAACAAAGTTTTCCAAAGTATGGTCCTCAGATTACATAACCCTGAATCTGCTTTTACAGCACTAATACTGTGTCACCAGTCCTCACTGCAAAGTCGAAATCCATCATGTGCAAGTGGGATTGTGCATCCTGCTTCAGCCGTGCCCTTGGAGTTCTCAGCAAAAAAGCCTCTGCAGTTATACATCCGCTGAGGCTGTGACAGCAATTTGTCACATTTTGCAGTTTACAGTGACCTAATTTTCTAGTGATTTGTTTTGACATTTTCTTTGTCTTAGCACACAAGCCTTTCTGAAGCATTCTGCATCCAAACACCTTTAAAAACATCCACAGTTAAAATTATAGGAAATACAGTGGAAGACTACAGTAGCAGATTAGTAATTCAGACCAGAGAATGAGTAGCAGGGGCACATAAGCTGACTCTTTTCCTATCTTTAAACAAAACCATCAAGTAACAGCCGAAACCAGAATTCGTAACAGGGCTTAACCACTCCTCAGGGAGGAGGTGCTAGCACATGCTGTATTTTAGCTATCTCAGAAGTCATTCACAGGACAAAATGAGGCTGAGAATCATCACAGTCAAAGGGAATTTGACCTGTTCACTGGCAAGAAATAATCAGTTAGGTAAACAACGACAAAAGGAACAGCACTGGCTGCATTTCTGAAGGTGGTCTTAAAATTGTGCCAGATAACAAGCTCCTGTTTGGAGACAGAAAATTCTTGTAGCATTTAGTTTTGTGGATAATCTGCAATGTCCTTCTTAAAAATACCCACAATGTTGTGTTCTCAGGAATTACACTGATATTTGGTCAACTGCATTCATGTAATAAAGACAAAGATGTTTTTGGCTGCTGACTCCTCCCATAAGGCAGAGAGATGGAGTAAGCAAACAGCTTCATAAATAGCAAGGCAGTCTGGGTTTGTAGAGATGATAGTTTTACTCTTGGTTCTTTCAAGTTGGATTATTCTCTTTACTTCTTACTATTTCCCTCAGTCCTCCTTTCCCTGGAGAAGGAGAGAATATTCACTTTGATAGGAGGGCACTTTTGAGATCTGTGAATGAGGAAAGTTAACTATTGCGGTTTTATAGAAATTGATATATTTTACAGTAAAAGCAAGAACAGGAAGTAATGTTCCTTCTGAAGGCTCATTAGAAGGAATGAAACTGAAATTTGTTCTATACTGGTCACTAGAAAATCTATATGCCTGTCAGAAATAGGCAGCATGACTAGCATCCATCATGCACAGCCTGTTTTTTCACTCTATCCTGGGGAGCAGCAGGCACAGTGAGAATTTTACTTTGCTTTCTGGTTTTTAGTTTTGCTTTTGTTTTTTTTAGGTACATGTTGATGCATGCATTATACCCTTCACACAGATAAACAGAAAGCTCCTAATGCTTTTTAGTCTTGCTGGGAGATAGAACTATAGTCTTTGGTGGGACTACCTTCCTTGCACAGAGAAGTTCTAGGCTATGCCAAAGAAACAGTATTTCTTTCAATACTGCCAGACAATCTTTCAAAGGACAGGTCCTGCTTCTTCCCTGAATCAAAGATCTCAAACTTAATTTGAAATTCTGTGACAGGCCAGCAATGCCATATGAGGAAGTGCTGAGAGGTACTCCCAAGACCCTGTGCTGTTGCTAGCTAGCTTCCCAGAGTAGCTAGTTACCATCTCAGGCACAGCTTCACTTGGGATAATGTATATCTGAAATCCAGTTAAGAAGCTATTGCCAAGATCAGCTGTCTTCTAGGCTGGAAGGAAAACTAATGACCTGGAGGGTGGGACTCTTTCCTTGCATCTCTAGGATGGCTTTGCCCCTCATGTGTTTGGACTCAGACTGCAGCACTGTACACTCTCTTCAGGACAGAAAAGTCCTTCCTTAGCAAGGACCCCTAAATTTAAAGGAGAGAATTTGGTAATGTTATATATTTTTATACCAGCTGTTGCCAAAACTCTTCTAAGATCTAAAATCTGCAACCTCCGCATTCATTCATAACCCACATCTCCTTCCAAAATTGTCCAGTTCCTGTTTTTTTTTTTTTCTATTCCACTTTATTTTCTTCCCAGTAGATATGTGAATTTATGTATTTGCTTTTCCATTAATAGTCCTAATAATTTCTAAAATTCATATTCTCATCATCTCTACAACAGAATTTTTTGCACTTCTTCTTTTTTGTACACCTTCATTTCTCCAGTTCTGCTTCAGCTAGTTTTCTTCCACACACCCTTGCTCTGCTGTTGCACAAAATCTCACTTCCATCTAAGCTTTTTGCCCTTTCAGTTATCTTCCTTGTCTTCAAGTCTTTCCTCTTTATATAATATGAATCATTTTCATATTACATCAAACTATTAGTTCAATGCCATTTTGCATAGAATAAAAAAAACCCAGAATTTATGTCAAAGGTCAGGATTTTAGCTCACTCACATTGATTTGTATCTGCTTGTATTAGGAGCGCCACATCAAGATGTTCAACATTTATTTTCCTATCAGTTCTCAAAGCATTCTTAGTGTGGATACCATTTCAACTTACTTCTGCATGCCTTTTTTTAACTCATTTTATTTATTTGCAATAATGACACATATAGTTGACAAGTCTTCCTGCCATTTTGTTGATTGACAATTTGTCAAGGATGTATCTGGCCCCTTGTTAAACATTAATATTGTTAGACTTAAGCTAACTCCCCCTTTCCCAAGTACTGTACAGAAACAATTTGTCTCAAAGGCCAAACTCACAGCATAGTGCTTTCTGCAGTCTTCGGATTTTGATGGCTGTACGGTAGGCAGAGAAGCGTACGTTGTTCAAGTCAGCTGGAACAACAGAACGGAAATATGAGCAGCCCTAAAAATAACGTGGAAGTTTCCCTTACAAGTGAATTTCACATTTTGGAAGAAATCTGATATCTCTTCTCTTCTCTGCAATGAATTAATAGGATAGAACAAGTAAAACAAACTGAGAAGCTGGGGCCACAGTCCATTCTAACTTCAAGGAAAGCCTTGCGACTCAGAGTCCAGAGCCTTCAGAGATGGGCACATCAGAAATCCTAACATCACCTTGGTGCATGTAGTACATATACAATAGAGTTTTAACACAAAACAGTGTTAAGTACTTTCCAGACAAGTATTCAAACACAGTACGTTTCCCAAATATTTTACAGCTCCATCAGGTAATATATAAGAAACAGAAGGCAGCAAAGGTCAAAGTAACAGAGAGGAAAAATGTTTATTTAAGTCACAATTTCTGTGCCACGCCTTTTTAAACAGTGCTTTGAAAGGGACAGTAAGATAACCATAAGCTCTATTTTAAAAACAGATGAGCACTGTAATATTTTTCCTCACTTCACAGTATTTTACCCTTTTGCTCCTTAGAAAGGGATATTTCACAATAAACGCAGATGTTAGCAGGGCACATTGAACTAGTTGTACCAATACGGTCTAGCCTTTACTGAAAGCATAGATGTTCTGCTTTATTACAAAAATCAGTTCACTGCAGAAGGCATCCTGCTTTAAACACACAGACAGCCCGCATCATTGGATAATCCCTAGCAGATTTAATGAGATAAACAAGATAACTGCATTAAATAACAGAGTTGAATTCAATAATCAAATAATCACAGTTTCAGAATTGAAAGTTCTGAAAGGCAATACACATGACATCATCAAAGCAGGAGTTTTCATGCAAAATGTGTCTCATTGCAAGGTGGGTAATGCTCGCACACAACTGGGATGTGCTCAGCAATCAAAGCAGGTTTTACTCATGGAATGAACATCATATAATGGTTTATTTTAAGAAATTCACTCACCTAAGGAGTGGAAGAGGTCAGTCATTTTCGGATGATCCCAACAGGTTGTCTGTGTCTCATGACTACAAAGGAATGAGGTAATCAAAGTTTCAGGTAACACACATACACAGTTCCAAAGAACAAAACCCCAAAGATATTCTGATTTTCTGTTTAAGTGGCAAGAAATCCTTCTGCTCTTTAATTAAAATGCATGATCCAGTCACTTAGCTCCTTGATTTTTCAATCACAAAGTTAGACAGAAAATAGCCCACCCATATTTAACAATATCTACTTTTGATTCTAAGGGTGACTCTATCAGTTGAATTTGGACCTTGCAGCAAAGAGGCACACTAATAAGGTAAAAGTTAAAATTTTCCTGGTGTTGTAGCACAATAAAAGCATTTGTAAAACCACTGTAAAAATAGAAGGCATTGAGGTTTTATTCCTTTTTGTATCTGAATGTATATCAGAGCACATACAATGATTTTAAGCTTTACCTGTAACACATCATAGAATCATTTAGGTTGGAAAGGACCTTTAAGACTGAGTGCAATGGAAACCCTGATCATCATTCACACCCCAATGAATAGGTATTTTCATTTAGGGGGTGTGTTCTACACTAGTGCTCACAGAATAGACAGTGAATAGGCAGCAGTACTTAACCCATTGTTTAGCACTGCTGCTTCAATTCCTCACAGTTTCAAGTATGCAGCCACAGGCATCAGAACTTACACGAGGTCTACTGAAATGTCCAATTCCTTTCTACAAGTCACATTTTTCTTGTATTTATCAGTATTAATTGCTGAAAAGATTGCACAATCTTGCCTCACATTTACATTTGAATTATAAAGAGAGTTAATTAGGGAAGTTATGATAAAAAGATCACAGCATTCCCTTTAAAAAATAATAATGAAAAATAACTGATGCTAGGTTAGCAAATCTAACAGTAATAAGCAGAGAAATCTATGTATTTCAACTTTGTATCCATTTAAAAATTGTTAATATGCACATATTTCCCCACCACACACACATAGGTGTGCAGGTTTTTCCACATATAGGCTGCAAATAATGACTTTTAATGGAATTTTGCCACTAAATGTAGTGGACTGTATTTTCAGTTGGAATATATAAATGGCTGCACCTCAGTGAGTGCACAGTAATTTACCAGCACCAATTATTTTTTTTTTAATTGAAAACTCAATGAAGAAAGAATCCTTTTATGACAGGTAGTACAAAAAAAAAAAGGGGGGGGGGCAGAGACAAGACATGTACTACAAAGGGAAGGCAAGCTGTAAGCAAAGTAAGTGCTGAGGGCCCTTCTTTACATTACTCTTTGATATTCACTAGTGGAAAGTGCATACAATAGGTCTCTGAAGAGGGAATATGATCTTCACTTTACACTCCATGCACTAGTGTGACCTTTCCAGCTTTAAGTCTGGTCTCCGCAGTCAGCTTTTCCCCAACATTAGGCTTAACTCTCTGAAATGGGTCTCATTTGTATGTCTGGCACCATCACAACTTTGTGAGGTGTTTTTCATGGAAGTTCATAGGCAAAATGTGTATTTCTTTTTTAGTTTAGGTATAAATAGGTATAAACTTTTGGGTATAAACTTGTTTTAGTTTAGGTATAAATCTTTTTTTTTCTGTCTTTGTGATTATTCTCTAAAACAACTGAAAGTAGGGAGAAGAGAGAACACATTTTCCCTGAACTTAAATTTGGTTTCAGTTTGATAGTATCACATGAATTGCATTCATGTTTCAAATTCTAAATGAGGTGGCTAAGGCTCTGACATGCTGAACTCCAAAGCTAAAGCATACGAGTACCTAAATCAGTGTTTTCGCAGTTTCTAGAAAGACACTTTTGAGACGGCACTATGCTCATCCTTGTCCAGAAAAGTAGTTTGAAAAACAAGAAGCTTGACAATTACTTTCCTGGAAGGAGCACACCAATCAATCATCATGAAGCCAATAACAAAAAAGGATGTATCTAGGTTTGGTGCCATGCCAAGGTAAAGGCTGACCGTCCAGCATTCTCAAAAACCCTGGCATGAAAAACCTGCAGTGTATTAGAAAAACCAACAAATACAACCTCAGTAAATTGGAGCAGAAAATGCAATGGGTCATATTGATCAATTTTTTAAATGATCTCAAAAATAGTCTGGAAGCTCCCAAGTATCTGCAATATCATGTTAAGCATGCTGCCAATTTTAAATTTATTTCTATTGACAAAACCCATTGCAACTGCCCACAGAAATGGATCCAATATGCAACCAGTTTAATAAAACCCGTTTTATGGAAATTGCTTCATCTCAGCTTCCCTGACCAAAAACCCTCCCACATATAAAAAACCCCATACTCTCAAAGCAAACAAAGAGCAAGTCCAGTGATTTTACTATGAACATCATAAGTGAAAAGTATAGAAGTTTCTAAGAAAAGACTGAACTAAAACACCTTCAAACTTCTATGTGAAGGTAGGTGGCAGTACTATGACAGAAACTTTAAATATAGGGGTACGTAAAAATACATTTAACTAATTTAAGTGCTGAAATATAAGCACAAACGCTGCATGTGAACAATATGCAATTTGGCAGAGTCAAATCCTGTTCACTGCCTTAGAAACTATCATGTCAAAATTAGCCATGATGGTAAGGACTTACCTGAATCACAGTGTTTATTTCTCAGTTAACTATTTTTTGACATTAAAATATGCATTTCCATGAAGGAATCTATTTCCTGCTTGTGAGGTTTTATTAGCAGCAAATGGCTCTCTACACAAACGACAATGGACAGACGTTGACTGGAAATGATTATTTTCTTGCAACAAATTGTAAATTTTGATAGGCACAGAAATCTTTTCTCTTATTTAAAAAAAGAAGTTTAAATACCTGGATAATTTCTAGCTTTCCTCCCTCCGTACCCTCCCAGAAATACACTGACATACTCTGGCACACATCTGTAATCCTTAATTAGGATGTGGGCAGATTTAATTGCAATTTAGATTCCAGATTCTAAGTAATTTATAAACCCCTATGCAATGAATAAGAGGTGGCATTATGAATCAAGCTTAATTTTCTTAAATCACGTCTTCAAGAAACAACAGTTTCATTATTGTAACTGTCTGCTTTAAGTACCTAGTTTCAGTAACAGCTTTATCTGAAAGACTAAAAACCAGTTCATTTGTCACCACATGCTGTGCAAAAATGATGCTATTTTTTATATTTTGTGCACAATTAACATGAAACAGGAAAAAATGGAGATACCCAAAATATCTGTATCCTTCATTATCACCATTTTTCTCCATTTAATGTAGTAAATACATGAAGAGCTAAATTTTCTCTTTACAGAAAAACAGAACATGAAATTTATACCTCATAATGACCAGAAAATATTGTTATGTTTCTATTTTTGTTTGAAAGAGAAATACATTTGTGTCAGGCTGCGTATAGACTAATGAGTTTTGAAAACTTGTAACTCAGCTCTTTTGCATGCCACATGGATAATGTGAGAATGAAGGCCCAGTGAACATAATTTGGTAGAATTCATCCAAGGTTGTCCATAATTACCTAAAAGTCAGTACTACCTGACAGCTGCTAAATGACTACACAAGGTGAACATGATTGTGCCAGCCTAATCCCAAAACACCTAGCAAGGAACCATTCATAACAGCTAAGCAATCCTGTTCCAACAGAAAAGAGGAATGGGCTCAGGGTGACTGAAACACCAGCCCAACAGCCTGCTCAGGTCAAAGAAGACAAACTCCATTGCTATGGGCAGTGCTACTACCACCACTGAATATATTACATGGATCAGCTTCATTTAAGACAAAATTCACCCAAGCCAGGCTAACCTGGACAGAGCTGAGGAAAAAAAACATGTGATTGGAAACTTAAAGAGAGCTGTAGAAAACTGAGGGAGAGGGGAGGAATCAGTCTCAACAGTGACATTTCCCAATGCAAAGTTCTGTTTGATAACAATTTCATAATATGCAGGAACTTTTATGTGGATGCAAATTGATTTTCACAGGCAGAAAAAATGTGTGTGCAGATAATCTTCCTATGCTACAAATAAAGCTGTCAGGGAAAGAACTCATTTTATTAGGCCGTCCAAACAGGAGGCATGCAAGACAAAGTGCTTTCTGGTGATTTGGTTTGTAAAGCAGCTCTTTGAAATAAAATCTATCTTTCTCAGCTGTAGCTATGGTAGCTTTTGCATTAGATTCAAGATTCATGCAAGCAGATGATGCACTGAGAAAGGTGGTCAGAAACTTTATAGTCTGTAGCAGATGAGACAGACTTGATGAAACCAGAGAAAAATTTTCTGGCCACAAGCTCTCAGCTCCTTTTATGTAAGTTCATGACATAACCTACTCAGAAATACATGCATCACAGTAGCTACAATGGCCTGTCAGCGATTGCCCAGAGTGTAAAAGCAGACTTGGATGTGCTCACACATCAAAGATTCTGATACTCTGCTCAGTAAACACAAATAACATCAGACCTACAAAAAACAAGGAAAATGACAAAGAAAAGATTACATACACTTTGTATGTATTTTACATGCATGTATGAAAGATGTCATTGTTAGAGCAAAGGACCAGAAACTGAGAAGTTAACAGAGTTACTAAACCAAGGTAAGCAACTAAAACAGTATGCAATCCATTCCCAGAAGTGCTCCAGTCATTTCCTGAAGATTTCCAGACAAAATAATTTTATTACATCATGAAACATCCAACTTGATTCCTCAGGAGGCCATAATTTTCCGCAAGTCCCAGAAAGTAATTAGGTAGAATTGGACAGATTGTTTTTACCACGGAGACACAACAGGAAACTTAAGAAAATCCAGCCCTGTTATCTGCCAAGAAAGTGAAGAAATAGCATTTTCTGCATTTTTCTATAGAAAACAATTTCTAACTCCCAGTGACAGAAAACTAAACCTGCAGAATCTAGTGGAATAGTGGAAATCTAAATTTGGAATGATGCTAAAGTTAAAAGACAAAAGATGAAATGGTAACTGGTGAAAATACATGAGAAGTTTATAAATATTAGCCATCTCACTGACCTTAGAAAAGACTCAAACCAAGCATTTAGCCAAGAGCGGACAAATCTACTAAGTCTTTCCTCTCTGTTACAAGCACTGTGGTAGTTCTGTCCCAGGTTACAGTTATACTCACATCAAGGAGCACTTTATCTGGCAAATACCCTGGTCACTTCAAGAAGAACTACTTCTAGAGTGAAGTGATATTTAACCTGAGTGAAAGCAAATAACAATTGGGCTCATTATTCATCTTGCATGCAAATGGGACTGGATGAAAAAGAACTTTTCAAGGAGCCCAGGTTACAAGATTCATTCCACGCAATGAGCGGCATAAAGGTTTTCTGCTATGACAGAAGTGAGAAGGTCTTCAGGGCAGTAACACAAGTGGTGCAAACGTTACATCTTCCCACTTAGTTCAGTCAGTGGAGAATAAAAAGCATTTCACTGACTGAGCTACAAAAGGATTCATTCAGTGTTATTTTTTTAGTGGTTAGTATAAAAAGTCTTAGTTATTCAGTCTCTCAGCTCTCTTCCACAAAACTTACTGATGCAGTATAAGACACATAGCAAAACACGTATCCATGAATAGACTACATGATGAAACAGAGCAATTTAAAGTCTAAATGAATTTGTGTGTATCTCAGTAACTAAAAATAAACATTATAACCATAAAATATACCAAATTTTAAAAGCTACATATTAATGAAGTGCTCTAAAGCTTAAAAGGCAAACATTTACCCTTGCAATCTGTTTCTTATCCATTATGTTTGCTGGCAGCTTTTTAATTATAATTGGCAAAGATAATCCATGTTAAAAACACTTCCTGGTTGTAAATACAGAGCTGAAAAACAACTAGCTTGTCGCTTATGATCTCTATAAACGAGAGAACAGTCCTGTTGAAATGAAATTGTACGTCTCCAGGGGTTGGCAAGCTGCCCATGGAGTTAGGTGGTGTGGGGGTGGGGACAGAATTCAGTTCCTTCTTTTTTAGCTTTTTGTCTACATCTAAGAATACTAGAGACAGTTTTGTGGGGTTTTTAACATTTCCTAGAACAAGCAAGGCCTATTGCTGCATTGATAATCACTGGCAAACACCACAATATCAGTCACTGAAGCAGCACTCTGGAATCATCATGTTAATCTGCTTTCTGTTCCTGTAATCAATTTGCACAAAATGTTACCTGAAATCAAGATCTTTACTGACCAGTAATGAAACAACAGTATTCAAAACTCTGACTCTGCTGTCCCTGCCAAATTTCAAATGGTATAACATCTCCACTTTACAAATGTGCATGGTGCTTCTCCTACATATTTTATATATATATATATATACATATATATTTGGTTTTAAGCCCATCAGAAAATACTGTTTTGTGAAAAAGAGTTGGCATAATGCATTTCAAGGCTAATCGACAGTAGAAGTTGTTGGAGCAATTTATATGCAGATATTCTGAAATGCCTCCAGAGAAAATGTACTATTGAATTTCTTTAACAGGAAACAAAGACCAGCTTAGGAACCAGTAATTGAAGAAACTCTCAAAACCTGAAACCTCTATTACCTTTTTCTGCTATTTTTTTTTTTTTTTTCTCCTCTTCTAAGGGAAATACTGTTATAGGAGGGGATAAACGGGATTTTTAAGATGTCAGTGACACCAGCCTCTTTGCAGGATTACAGAAAAGTTACCAGGGTGACTATGGGGTTTGATACTGATCAATTTGATAATTACATCAAGAAATTGCTCTCCCTATATAATATCCTACATAAGATTAAAATCACTGTGACCCTTTCTGTATTATCCTTTTGTTTCTTCTGTACAGTACAAATATGTAATAATTTATAGCATTGAAAGGTACACAGCTGAAGAATACTTTAATTACAGTTAAAAGAACAGTGAGAAACGCCAGGGTAATTATATTTTCTGCAGAATGCTTGCAGTTCTGTGTTCTCCTCAAAGATGTTTAACAATCATACCTAGTGTCTCCTTTATTACACTATTTCTGTTCAGAATATTTCTATTGAAGTGCTATGTAATATAGGCTTTATTTTTTTTAGTTTTCTGCTATAGAACCCATGCATGACTTACTCATGTGATTTAAACAGTTATAAATGAGCAGCAGACAACTCTTGTTAAATCTCAAACCTTTGCAAACTGAGCTATGAAATGTGTATTCAATGGCAAGTTTGCCAAACCTCATACCCAATCTTCAAATTTTTGTTAATAAAAGTGCATTACCAAATACTATACTGCTGTGCTGTAAACCCCTCCACAGTGCTCAGTAGTCCCATCCTGTTTCATAAAATATGGAAGAATAAGCTTTTTTTTCCTTTTTGACAGTATTAAGATTTTACCGATTCAGGTAGCCATTGACTGAATTCTACTGTGACAGAGAACACTGAGAGAATACTACAGAAATACAAAAATTCCTATCAACTCTCATAAGCAAAAACAACAGGAAGCAAAAAAAAGCTGAATAAAATCACATCAACAGAGGCAAAGCCATTTGGAAAATTTGGTTTATGCGGTAAGACAATTCAAGAAGTGAAAAGAGACAGGTTAAATCAGGTGTGAAGGTTCAGTTCAACCAAGTATCTGCCATAGCCCAGGCACACACACCTTGACAAACCTGGGCTCAATAAACTATAAATCCTTCTTCCAGCCAAGCAGAACAGCAACTCTTTCCGAAATATCCCAAGCCCAGACTGCCTCTGTCTGAACTTACAGGGCAGACGAATTTGTACACTGGTTTGTTAACCTTTCACATGCTTCTGTTACCTTATCAAACACAATCCCAGAAAGGGCAGACATGCCAACCACTACTAAACAGGGGTGGGGAGAACAAACTGACTACAAAGCCACCATGGTGTTCTGGAATGCTAAAGACCTCTTTCTCTGAGACACTCCTCTTTATGCGTGTAACTGCAAGTTACCTCTGGTGTCGGGATACAAACAGGGCAAATGCTGCTCATCTGAAAATGTAGCCATCTTGCATCTTTTTGACGTTCTCTTTACAGATTCCTTGCTTCCTAAAGTAATCCCTCCTGCTTTCTAGTTGAGGTTCCCTAATTAATTTTTTTTTAAAACTCCATTCTATGTGTGCAATAAAACTGTGAAGAATGCGGTATTTTATTTATTGCTTAAAATAGTTATCTCAACAGAGGTAGAACTACATCATCATCTGCAGCTATGCCACTTTAGGATTATTTTACATTTCTCCTTCAAGGACACTCACAAAAAGCAATCAAAATGAAGTACAGGTACGAATTTACAGTTATCTAAGAATAGTGTATGTTCTCATTCAGAATTAAGTAGCCTGACTTCAATAAGCATTTATTTCCTTTTCAAAATTAATTTTAAAAAATTCTCATTTTTCAGCCACCAATCACTGAATGATACTTTTATTCTCCTTGTTCTGCCTTTTTTTCTCTCCTTTCCCATAAAATGAAAAAGTGGTACTTAAAACCTCTCCCTGAACATACAAGTCTTGCTGTAAAGACAAAAACGTAATTGCTTTTGAATTACAGTTATTGAGCCTCATCATAACTTTCACTCATGTTTTACAGAGGCACGCCATTCAAAGATGTTAGTAAAATGGCACAAAAAAGAAAATCATTCTTTTCCTCTATCCCAGAATTTATTTCTATATTAATAAATCAATAAACCATTAAATCTTGTTGCCTGTTTTCTTGAACTGTATTACAAAAGCTCATGTAATTGCTACATTCAATTGTTTTTTTGTGTTGCACTGTTATCCTCTTTTCTTTAAACTATATCTGAAACTTGGAAATGGAATGAAAGAATATTTAAAGCTAAGAGTACTCTCCAGCCTGATCATACTAAGCAAATGAAGTTCAGAATCAGTTCTTTTCCATTTTATTTTTCACAGCTCTGTCTTCTATCTGCTGCTGCCAACATTGAAGTCAGATCAGTAAGCAATAGGAAGAGAACTGCCAAAACTCCTCATGCTTTTTAAAATTAATAAATCCTACTGACTACATGTAGCATCATTCTTCTCCTTCAGGACACAAGAATCAACACATTGCATCAACAGCATGTATCATGTTGAAAATAGGGAAAGATTACTGGTAAAGCCTTCTTTGAGATGCAGTAGTTAATTCTTTTCACTTCGTTAAAGCAATCCTCAAAATAAACCAGCAGTCTCTGTTTTTATAAAGACTTCAACACTCACAGAACTTGTGCTACTCTTGTGCCCCTTTATGAAAGTTCTTGTGCAAGACCATTACAACAATTTCTGAGAGATGTTAGGGCTTGTTTCTCAGCCCTGACTGGCTTCATTCCCCAATCTAGCTCCAGGACAGCCAACACATTATTGTTACAGCAAGTCCACTGTATCAGCAGATACTTTTCCACTGAGTTGTGTGCTTGCAGGATTGCACCTACTGCACACTCTGGAAAGATCTATTTTCTTCTGAACTAATCATGATAAAAAAAAAGATTTCTCAAAAACTGAAATCTGGCTGAGGTGGAATAAGGTATACATGAAATATGGTAGTTAAAAATCTTTGCTTTGCTCAGCACAGATCAGAGGCTTTAACCTTAGCCTGTTTCATTTGTTACGGTGGTAGGACTATCCCTTATATCTCTATCCTCTAACTTTGAATGTGACAGGGGGCTCCACAGATTGCCCCACAGTCCAAGTCACACCTGGTGAACACCCCCAAATTCAGCTACCAACTCTGCTGAAATAAAGCAGGAATATGAGTTGCCATCTTTCAAAACCCACTAAGCACATACCCAACAAAAAAGAAACCCAAACCAACACCCCCCCCGAAAAAAAAAAAAAAAAAACAAAACAAAACCGTTTCAGGACAGTTTTCCTTTTGCTCTGTAGTTTTGAAAATTCAGTGCTTAATTTGAATCACTGTTGTGATTGTTTTCACTGCGCTGCTGTCCGAGTCTGGGAAGTCAGCATGCCTCCATATCCAAACTCTGCCCTCTCCTCTTCCACTTGGGACTAAGTGAGGAATATCACCTCCTGGGTCATAGCTTTCTGTTGCCTCTTGCAAAACCCCTCAGCAGAGGCACAAATCCCTTTATAGAAAATCCAAGGATATTCACAGTAGGTTTTTCTTTTTTTCTAGTTACTACTCAGACCCTTAAAAAAAATAATCTTCATATTACAGTTTAAAATCAACCATCACACCTCAGGAATGGTAACAACAGATTTGATCAACATAGATTTGCTGTTACCTGCTCTTCAAAGATCTCAAGCACTCATAAATTGTTTGAAGCACAAAATGTGGCACCTGGATTTGAGAGAGCAATGTGTAGTTGTAAAAAGCCCTCACTGATGTTCTTTAAGAATGAATGATCTGCAGGTCCCACTCATAACCATCCTATTGACTTAAACTATTTTTTTTTACAAATTCAAACCAATAACATTTTAACACAGATTTCCTTCAGCCTAAAATGAACTACTCTGGGTCTGCCTTACTATACACTGTACCTTCTTAAAATTTCATTTACCCCTCTGGCAAAAAGCTATTCCTCTCTCAAAGCTGAAATCTTTGACTTTTGAAGTACCAGTAAACAGCATATGAATAAATATTGATGGAATGAGAATACCCAAGTCAAGGACTGCTCAGAGTAGAACACATCAAAATCTCTGCACTTCCACAGCTAAGTATTCCCTACCATTTTCAAAATAAACATCTCAATCATTGCTTATTATAACCATTTTCCCCGTATTTACATTAATGTTAAATTTACCTTAATATTAAGCATTATAAAAACTTCCTTAAGGTAAATAAAATAACAGGACAATCAACGCATCTTATTTCTGAAGGAATTTTGCACAGAATGATGAATGAGCTCTACAGACATTAGTCACCAATGTTCTGCTATAGGTTATAAATGTTGCATTTTTCAATACATTATGTATTCAGCTTTTTTTTCCTTTACTCTACAGTTTACTTTACTTTGGATGAGCCACACAAGTAAGCACAAGCCTAGCTTGAATGCCAATACTGTATAACACCGCAGCGTCTCTGCTGTTTCCTATTTGAGTGGGCTTTTATGTTCAGGTTTGTCATTGATCTTTTTTTACATATTTCTAATTTATACAATTTGCAAAGCAATAAACACAAAAATATAAGTTATACGCAGCATAATACTTGTAGAGAAGCTCTTGATAACATTTGTAGCTATTACTCAGTACCTATGTGTCATGGGTTCAGCAGCAGCAGTCATTTTTCTTTAAGCAGTAGCTGGTGTAGCACTGTGTTTTGGATTTTTAG
>JASSUY010012294.1:0-35200 GCA_032466535.1 Forpus xanthops
CAATTAGTGGTGATTTTTTAATTGCATATTTATATTGCAGCTGGGGAGCGGGACCCCAGCAGCGGGCAAGGGGGAAGCAGGAAGACGCCGCCTCCGACCTTGTTTGCTTTTCAACCGGGATTAAGCCCTTTTAATTATCCCAGAGATCCCAGATTGCGGCCGGGGGGGATAATTAGGCTGAATACAGGGTTTTCTGGTTCATTCCCCCAGGAATTTATATTTCTAAGGGGGAAAAAGTAATGTAAAAGCTTTGGGAATGCCTTGGGAATTAAAGCTTTTGGAGGAGTGTGAGACTGGACACAACTCGTTGCGGTAGTGGGACTCATTTCAAGGGGAAAACCTCACTTTTAACAGCAGATCACTTGATTTTCACCTATTTCCTGCTGCAAATAGGTTAATTTTTAGGGGATCACTGGGTATGTTTTCCCTTGGGATGCTTTGGAAAAGGCCACACGTCGCTCCTGTGCATTAACCAGGCTCAGTGATCCCTTAGGAAAGATAAGGGGATGGTTTTGGGGCTTTTAGCTCTGGAGGGGGATTATTTTCCATTTGCAGGGGCTGAAGGGGGTATTTGAGGAGGTAAAAGGTTGGTCTTGGAATGGATCTGGGTAAAACAGGGCCGGGAAGTGCCTTTGTGCCTCAGGGAGGCACTGGGGCGTGCAGAAATCCCTAAACCAGCAACAGCGCAGTCAGGAACAGCTTCTCCCCTCGCCTCATCACAGATTCATGGTGTTCCAGAGGGTGCTGAGTATTTTCCTGTCCTGCAGCCTCCTTACAGCATCCTGCAGTGGGATTTGGGATGCAGAGTTTGGGAGGAGATGAAAGGGATGCAGGGTGGAGGATTTGAGCTGTGGAGGTGGGATGGAGGATTTAGGATGTAGATGGAAGATACGGGATGGAGGATTCAGGATCTAAATGGGGATGCAGGATTTAGGATGTAGATGCAGGATTCAGGATGTAGATGGGGTTGTAGGATTTAGGATGCAGATGTGGGGCACAGGATATAGGATGCAGAAGTAGAATAGAGGATTGAAGACATAGATGCAGGACGCAGGATAGATCTTAGGATGCAGATGTGGGATGGAGGATTTAGAACATAGGTGGAAGATGGAAATGCAGGGTTCAGGGTGTAGAAGCAGGATATTGGACAGAGAACTTGGGATGTAGATGCAGGGTAGAGGATTTAGGAAGTAGATCAAGGATGTGGGATGGAGGATTTAGGATGTAGGTACAGGCCACAGAATTCAGGATGAAGACACGACATAGGATTCAGGATGCAGATGGAGATTTTTAGGTGCAGATGCAGGGCACAGGAGAGGGGCTGCAGAAGCAGGACTGGGGCTGCAGATTTATTTAGAATACAGGATTTAGGCTGCAGACATGGGATGCGGGATGGAGAATTGAGGCTGCAGGACATGGGTGCAGAACACAGGATAGAGAATGTAGAGGTGGGATTTAGAATGCAGATGCGAGATGGAGGATTTAGAATACAGGGCTGGGATTTCAGAAGGATTGAGGACTTAAGATGCAGATGCAGGATGAAGGATGGAAGGTTTAGGATGCAGTGCAAGTTTCTGGACACATGATGTGGATGCAGGACACCAGAGAGGGGCTGCAGAAGCAGGATTTTGAGTGTAAATGTGGGACTCAGGATATGGGGCATGGGATAAAAGGGATGATTTGGGATGCAGATGCAAAATTTAGGATACAGCAGTGGGCTACAGGACAGATGATAGGGGAAATGGGATTGAAGATGCAGATGGATGCCAGGTATAGGGCATGGGATGCAGAAGTGGAATTTGGAATTCACAGCTGGGGTTAAGGATGAAGAAGGATTTAGGATACAGATACATGTGAGATATAGGACACGGGGTGGGAAATGCAAGACAAGAGATGCAGAAGCAGGATTTAGGGTGAGATGAGGATGAGGGATGTGCAGCCTCAGAGCATCATGGCAAAGGTCCAGCCATCTGCAGGGATCTTGCTGCTCCCCCACCCCTCCAGAGATGGGAAGTGCATGGAATGAGCCGGGAAACACAGATTTCCAAGGAAAAATTACAGCTTTTCAATCCCATACAGCAATTTCTCCGTTCATCCCCCATCTGCAAGGCAGAGCCCAGCCGCATGGCCACATCTGCCTGCCAGATGTGCTGGGGCAGTGATCCAGGGAGGGGAATGGAGAAGGGGAAACCTCCATGCTCCCCTCTACATGGGTCAGTTTAGGAATGCTGCTCTCCCATATCACACCTGCTCCAGAGAAATGCCTGGATGGGATGATGAGGATGAGGCATGAGCAGGATGCATCTAGAGGGTTCCTGGCCCATTAAGAGCTCTGGGCTGAGCTTCTGGAGGCTCCCAAGTGAGATGAGTTGGACCACCAGGGTCCTGGCAGCAGGATGGGGCTGTGGATGAGGGATGCAGAAGGTGGAATAGGGCTGCAGTATGCAGATGAAATTTGGAGTTGAGGAAGTGGGATGAAGAGTGCAGGATATGGGACATGGATGCAGGATTTGGAATGTGAGAAATGGTATGCAGGATGCAAGAAGTGGGATGCATGGTGCAGGATGAAGGTTTCAAAATGCAGGGCTCAGGGTGACGATGGGGATTTGGGATGCAGAATTAAAGTTGTAGATGTGGGCTGTGGGATGCAGATCCAGGGGGCAAGCATGAGATAGGTTCAGGATGTAGATGTGGGATGCAAAAGCGGGATGCATCTCCAGGAGGCAAGAAGTGGGGTGCATGGAGCAAGATCCAGGATGCAAGAGCAAGGTGAAGATGTAGGGTGTAGATGTGGGCTGCGGAGTGGAGCTGTGGGATGGTGATAAACTACCTTAAGCAGAGAAAAGTGGTAAAAACCTTTCCCCATCTGGCTTTAAGGAGCAAATTTGGAATTTTCCCACTATCATCAGCCTTTTGGGAACTGGCAGCCCAACAGGTTGGCTTCTTGCAGGAATATTTCTGTCCTCTGAACTGCCTCCATCAGCTCAGCATCTCCAGGAGAGTAAATATTAAGGAAAGAAACCCTGAAGCCCGAGCCATTCCATCTGAAAACACCCAAATCCAGCATTTCCCTTTCTAAATCAGCATCTCCCTCCTTTCTCCTCAGTGTTTCTCTTTGTGGAGGTGCTGGAGGGGCTGTGTTTTTAACTCAGGAGATGTTTTAGCTCTTGCAAAACCCATCACGGCAGCCTCGGGAATGCAGCCACATTAATAACAGTAAAAATGCAGAGGAATCTCTAAGGAAACTCCTGCAAAACACCCTTAAGAAAACATCACAGCTCTGAGTTTTGCCTTTATTTTCCCCCTTCTTTCACAGGCAACATGAGTTTTGCAGGTCACAGTGTGCCCAGAGGATGGTGCAAGGTGAGGCTTAGCAGCAGGTTTAACCCCTGGATCTTCCTGTTCGCAGCAGGGATGGGGTTTGCAGGAGGAACTGCAAGATAAAACTTGGATTTCCAGCTTAAAACCTTCAAATAGCCCCCAAAATGAGGGTGGATGCAGGCCAGGAGTGATGCTGGGGCTGGGCAGAGGGGCCCCATTGGTGCCTCTCGCCTGGCAGGCACGAGAGGGAGAAAAATGCTTTAAAAAGGTAGAGAAAAGGCTCCAAAGCAGGGAGGCTGAGGTCATTTTTTTGGCGAGGAAGTCGGCTCCTTCCAAATGCCTCTGGGTCGGGTTTAATATCAGCAGAAACATTCTTGGGCAGGGTGGGGAGAAAACGCAGCACTCGACAGTGAGAGCAGACCCCCAAAACCCTCAAAATGCCCTAAAAAACCTCCAAATGCCCTAAAAAAATCCCAAAGCACCCCCCCAAAATTGAATACCTTCTGCTTTGCAACCCCCAGCATGGAGCAAGCTGAGAATCAGAGTGGGAGAGGAGTGAAATGAGTCCATGAAGGGGAAAAAACACCCCCTGGGAGCAGGGAATGGAACCTTTAAGTGGCTTTTGAGCAACTTTTTGGCCACTGATGGGATTTGGGGGATACAGAATGAAGGAAAATGAGGGGGTATGGCACACATCATCCACCTCATCCTGGAAGGTTTTATCATTTCCTTCTGATTTAGCATCGTCCTACAGGACTCAGCATTCACCAACACAACACTCCCACTTGGGTAAAGGGACTGGGGTGCAAGGACCATGGATCTAAAAGGAGGGGAAAGCTAAATGGATTCTATCTGCCATGCTCTCCTTGGAGTGACGAGCGGCTCAGGGGGATTTTGGTGCCTGGGTGCAAGCCCTCAGCTCCCCAGTGAAGCTGTTCCAGCTTTCCCAGCCTTTTAGCACATGAGAAGGGCTCTGGTTTTGCCGTGTTTATTTTGCTTAAACCTCACAAACCCATAATAGAGCTTAGGGGGAGGAGAGATGCGCCGAGAGGTTATTAGAAATGGAAAAGCAGGGAAAAGGAATAACAACACAGCAGCTGAAGAGGGAAAATGAGTTTGGGACTGAAGTGTGGACTGCAGCTGCAGAGCAGCTGTGAGCAGGGATGGTATGGGTACCAGGGATGCAGTAGGAAGCAGGAATGCAGAGGGTATCAGGGATGCAGTAGGTACCAGGGCTGCTGTGGGTAGCAGGGATGCAGCATGAAGCAGTGATGCTGCAGGTGGTAGGGATGCTATGTGTAGTAGGGATGCCTGGAGTAGGGGGTTTCTCCTCTGCATTTGCACATTCCTCCCATCAGCATATTTATGTGATGGTATCAGGAGAATTACCAGAAATCCCAGGTGAACTGGACCAACTCCCACCAGTTATTACCCTGGTACCATGGGCTTCATCTTTTTTTTCCTCCTTGCTGCATTCATTTGGGTCCTACCCACACCCGACAGTTGCAGCTATTGGGCAGGTATAGAGGAGGCCATGGAGATGCTATGAGGGCTGGAGCAGCTCTGCTCTGGAGCCAGGCTCTGGGGCAGTATGGGGGAGAGAAGGCTCCTTAAGGGGAGACCTTAGAGCAGCTCCAGTGCTTAAAGGGACTGCAGGAAACCTGGAGAGGGGCTTTGGACAAGGGAGGGAGGGACAGGACAAGGGAATGGCTTTAACTGCCAGAGGGGAGACTGAGATGAGCTCTCAGGCAGAAGCTGTTCCCTGTGAGGGTGCTGAGCGCTGGCACAGGGTGCCCAGAGAAGCTGTGGCTGCCCCATCCCTGCAGTGTTCAAGGCCAGGTTGGACACAGGGGCTTGGAGCAACCTGCTCTAGTGGAAGGTGTCCCTGCCTGTGGCAGGGTTGGACCTGGATGGGCTTTAAGGTCCCTTCAACGCAAACCAGTCTGGGATGATTCTATGAATCTTTCCCATGAGCAAATCCTGCTCAGGATCTCCAGAGCAGAGCTACTCCAGTCCTCGCAGCATCTCCATATCTTCCTCTGGACTCGCTCCAGCAGCTCCACATCCCTGCAGAGCACGAGATCCCATCATTTGCCGGGGGAACCTGGCTGCACCGCAGCAGCTTGGCTGGTGTCTGCATTCAGTGCTTGGAGGGTGGCCAGGGGAGGCTGGGGCCGCTGCTCGCCAGATGTGATAAGGAAAAGGTTCGGCTGAGGCTGGAGAAAAAAAGGGAAAAGACAAGGGAGGGGGAAGAAAAGCCAAAGCAAAGCAAATTCCTTGGCAAATCAAAGTGAAATGTGCTTGGCCTTGGAGCCATCCATCTTGATAAGGGATCCGGGGAGGAGCAGAGATGATGCCCAGGAACTGCCAGTGATTGTGATTCACTGCAGAAATTTCCATCTGGGGGACATAGAGCTGCCATGCCTCAGTTTCCCCATCCTTTGCACACACCGAGGCAGGGAATGGGGTTGAACTGCCCTGGAGGGGTTAAACAGGGCAATTTTTCTGCCGGATTTTATCCAAAACACATGTTTTCACCACTATTCCAGTTATCTGGAATATTTCCTGCGTGTTTGCTCCTATGGCAACGGGCCTAGCATGAAAGACCCATTTACTGGGCCTGAGGATAAGGAGCAACCATATGGTGTCAATTTTGAAGGCGTTCCATCCTCTCCACCCCTCTCTGGTTCCCTCTCCACCTCAAGGTCTTGGTCTCTTGAGGGGCATCCATGGTGTTCCAGGTCCAGCCAGGGTTGGGATGGGCACTGTCAGCAAGGTGATGTGGTGGGTTGGAGAGCTCAGAGAAGGTGATGATGGGCTGTAGAATTGGGCTGAGGTCCTTTGGGAGGATGGGGATGGAGAGAAGGTATCTGCAGCATCAGTCTGAGATCCTTCAGAGAAGTAGGGTGGAAGAAAAGATACCTACAACATAGGTCTGAAGTCTATCAGGGATGTAAGGATGGAGAGAAGATACCTGCAGCATCAGCCTGTGGTCCATCTGGGAGCTAGGGATGGAGGCAAGGTGCCTTCAGCTTTGGCCTGAGGTCCTTCAGGGAGATAAAGATGAAGACAAGGAACCTATAACGCAGGTTTGAGGTCTAGCCAAGACACTCAGGAGATAGGGTTGGGGGGGGTCTGAGGTGCAACCAGGAGATAAGGCTGGAAGCAGGGCTGAAGACAACCTGGAATACAAGTTGAGGGTCCATCCAGATGATGGAGCTATAGACAAGGCTGGAGATGAGCAACCTGTAGTGTTGATCTGAGGTCCATGCAGGAGATGAGGCTGGAAACAGCAGGGAGAAGCTACCTACTGTGGTCGATCTCATGTCCACCCTGGAGATAAGGCTTGGAATAGTGATAGATAAAAGCTATGTGCAAAAACCATCAGAGGTTCATCCAGATTAAGAGATTGGAGACATGACCTGTAGGGACAAGCTATCTACAGCATCACCCTGAAGTCCATCGATCCATCCAGGAGACACAGCTGGAGACAAGCTACCTGCAACATCAACCTGAGGTCCATCCAGGAGACAGGGTTGGAGACAACCTACAGTGAGATCAAGATAATGGTCCAGGGGGATAAATGACCAAAACAGAGGAAAATTGGGCAAAAAAAGTAAAAAAAAAAAAAAAAAACTTAAGGAAAAAGGAGTGCTTTCTACTTGTTCTGGTTTTGTTGTGGTCATCGCTGGGTGTTTGCTGCAGGCAGGACCAGGCACGGAGCAGGATGGGGTTTTGGGAATGATTCACTCCCAGAGCTGCCCTCAGAGGTATTTTGGATGTCAAAAAGCTAAAATGGTTTATTTGTAAGGGAAAACACAGGTCTGCAGAAATGACCCTTCCTCCAGCCCTGAGACTTGGCTTCTGAATGGGAAGAAAAAGGCTCTTGGCCAAATCAACCCTTTGCTCTGAAAACGTGTGTTTGAGTCAAAAAGCCACTTTTCACCAGGGGGAAATAAATGGACAAAAACTTGTCCACGGCCTGGAGTGGTGGCATACAAAGCTCACCAGAGATGTATCTTCTCTGGAACTAGCTCTCCTCCTCCTCTCCTCCCCTCCCCTATGCTTTACCCTCTCCATCTTCTCTTCCTCTACTCCTTGTTCTCCTTTTTCTTGTTCTCTTTCTCCTTCTCCTTGTCTTTACACTCCTTTTTCTTCTCCTCCTTATCCTCCCCTTTTCTACTCTTCCATTGTCTCATCTTTTCTCTCTTCATCTTCTCTCTTTTCATCATCTCTTCACCTTCTCTCTTTTCATCATCTCTTCACCTTCTCTTCATCTTCTCATGTGATGTCCAAGTCTCCAGCTTATTGCCCCTCCAACCTCTGCACCCACACCATTTGCTACCTTCTGTCCATCTGTTCCTACCCTTTTGATAGGGTTTGGGTTGGGATGATGGAGACAAGGACAATATATCTGCTGGGGATGGAGTGATGGGGATCGTGATGAAGAATCTTCTGGGGAGGGGATGATAGGAACCAGGACAACGTACTTGCTGGGGATGGGGAGATGGGAACTTGGGCAAGGTACTTTCTTGGTACAGAGCAATGGGATGAGGACAGGGATCCTGCCAGAGCCCAGCATGTGGTGACATAGTGATGGAGAACATTTCCCATCCTCAGCCACCCCACAGCAGAGGAGGACGGGACTGGAGTCCCACCTTGCTCATCCTCAAGGATAGTGCCAGATGGCTCCCGCGGGGTTGGGAATGCCGAAGGCTGGAGCGCCAGGAGCTGCCGGGGCCTCGCTCCCACGAGCGGATGAAAGGCTCCCTGTCCAAGCAGCATTAGATGCGCTGCGAAGGCTCATTCCCGATCGGTCACGCTCCGAGGCGCAGCTGCAAAACCCCCTCTGGGAGCCCGGGATGCTCTGGGGGCTTTGTTCAGAGCAGCCCTGCTTCCCGGGGAACCGTGACAGGACGATGGGATTACCGGGAAGGAGAAATGAATAATATATATATATGTATATAAAATCATCCTTGCTGCAGCTGGGTGGGAAAACAAAGAGGATGCTGGAATCCTGGTGTTCCACCCAGAGAATGATGGCTTTGTTTGCTGCAGAGATGCACCGGCCTGGCGATGTTTGTGAAGGAGGAAATAGAAGTGATGTCTGCTCTCCTATTTCTGCTCCCAAATCCAAGAGGGAAACACTGGAGGAGGAAAACTGTGAAGGAAGAAAACCTAGGAGGAAAAACCTGGAAAGAGGCAAAGCCTGGAAGAAGGAAAAACCTTGGAAGGAAGGAAAACCTCACAAGGCGGAAACCTCACCATCACTGTGCCAAAACATAGGAGATGGATGTGACAACGCCTGTCACTGAGCACACCGAAGTGAGCAGCATGAAGTGAGCATGTTCCATGCCTGCCTTTTGGGAGCAGACAGGATTCCTCCCCACAGGAAGCCAGGCGCTATCCCAAAATACCCACGTGGTGGTTTTGCCTGCCCGAGGTTAATGGGGTTAGTGCATGGGTAAAGGATGTCTCTTGTCCGGGCGCCTGCTCCCTAATGAGCATCTCATTTGAATCTATGCAAAATAGCAGACATGCTAATTAAAGGGATTGCTGTTCTCTAATTAAGCAGCAATTCCCCTCCCCAAGGGGGGATTCTTATGCAAATAGAGCCTGAGCAAGGGGAAAAAACACTGGAATGTTGTAGGCAGCATCACACAGTGAAGGACTGTAGGATCCTGATTTGGATTGTTTTGATCCTGGAATTCCAGGCTTGGCATCTCATTGAGGGTGATCCTCAAGTCCTCAGCTCTTCTGGCAGCTCCCACAAATCCCATGATTGAAGTAATCTGTTTAGTTTTGGGGTGTTTTCTTTGGATTATGGGATTTTTAATCCTTTGAGGATTTTTCTACTCTTCCTTTTCTATTGTGTTTTTCCCCCCTTTCTACTTGTGGAAATAATGACATCCTGCAGGAATCTCCTGAGGGATAAAATTAGGGCTGGTAAACACAGGGTTGGTCTCACAGGTTTGCCCAAAAACCAAGAAACTTTGTTCCAAGTTATGTTTTTATCTCAAGAAGCAGATTTCTCTTTAATTTTAAACACAGAGGACATGCTGCTTGCTGGCTGAAGCCTTTCCATGCAAAACCTTCCTTGGGATAAATCCCTTTCCAGCTCAAACCCCATCCACTGCATGCAATGAGACCAAAGTTTAGAGCATTCCCACACAAAGAAGAGGTGTGTTGGGTGCGCTTTGGAAAAGGCCATGGGATTGGGTGCAGGAGGAGGCCTGGTTCTTCAGGTGTAATCCTGCAGATCAGCTCTAATGCAAGCTGTTAATGTTAAATTACGCTGCAAATGACGGGAGCTTCCCGGGTGCTTACCAGGATCTCACTGTGGTTGTGGCTGGATGCAAGCCAAGCCTCCATGAACCCAGGGTTTGGTGGTTCCCAGCCCGTTTTTGCTGGTGTTGAAGTGACACAGGGGAATGCTTCCAGTCAATCCCAACTGCACAACCTGCTGCAGGAGGGCCGGGAGCCCCTCGGGGTGAGCAAACGGGGTTTACAACAGGCGACCTTTGCACGTGTGTGCGAGGAGTACATGGAGCGTGATGCATGGTGCTCAGGACCGTGTGCCCCACTGCAAGCAAGCAGTGTGCATGGCTGTATGGATACATAGGTACATGGTTGCATGCAACATGACAGCTGCACATGTGCATGGGTGAAAGACTGCACAGGTACATGGATGCATGGGTATACAGTCACAAGAGTATATGCGTGCATGGGGCCATAGCTTTCAGTTACACATGTACACATGTACACAGTTGCATGGCTGCACAGGTACATGGTTGCATGGCTATGCAAGTACATGGTTGCATGGCTGCACATGTGCATGGGTGAAAGTGCACAGTAACGCATGCACATGAGTGCATGGGTACATAGGTTCACAGTCGCCTGGTTGCACAACTACATGGTTATACATTGCACAGGTGCATGGTTACATGGATGCACACTATAGTTACACAGGTACATGGTTACGCTGGTTTACGGATGCATACATACGCAGCTACACGGTTGCACGTGTACACACGTACACGGGTCCTCGGGTACACATTGCACCGGCACACGTTGCACGGACACACAGGTACAGATGACACGGGTGCGTTGCCCGTTTGGTGTAAGCGCTGTCCCGTTTCCCTCCAGCCCCGCAGCGATGTCGAGCCCAGCCGCACTCCCCGTCCCTCCGCCGCCGCCGTCCCCGGCGCTCCCCTCCTCCCGCCGTTGGTACGTTCCTTGGAGGCGGGGCTGCGAAGGGAGAGGCGTGGAGGAGGCGCGGTCGCTACCACCGCCCGCTGCGGCGGGGGGTGCCTGCGGGAGCGGGGCGGGGGGGGGCAGAGATAAGCGGCGCGTCCGGGCGGCGCTGGATGGAGGTTTCCGTCCGCCGCGTCGCCTGCTCCAGCCTGGAATGTCCTGGAGAGCCGCCGCCGAGCGGGGCCGGCACCGAGACCCGCATCGGGGAGGGGGCGCGGCGGCTGCACGGAGGTAACGCGACTGCTTCCCGCCCGGCGGGAGCCGTAAGGGGCTCGGTGGGAACGCCGCGGGGGGATCGGCGGCGCCTTTCAGCGCTGGAGCCGTCTGCCCCGGGAGGGATGGAGCGGCAGAGCCGCACCTGAGGGGGCTGTACCCCGCGTGTCCCTCGCCCGGGGAGCCGGAGGGGTTTATCTGACTGCGTTTGAAGCCGGGGCTCAGGCGCGGGGTTTATTCAAACCATCTGACGTTATTATCCGTATTTTATTGTGTGTGCTCGGTCTGTGGGGCTGAGCGGAGGAAAGAAGCGAGCTGATGTGTAGAGAGCGCTTTGGTGTGCTGGGTTAAAATCACCCTCGGAGCGCAGTTTCGCCGCTCTGCCTCAGCCTGTTGCTGATTTACGGTCTTATTTCGCAGTGAAAGTTGCTGAGGGCTGAATTTGCCATTAAAACGCTGTTCTGAAGTGGTCGCAGCAGGGGATGGACGCGGGGCTGGTATCGCTTCTTGCCCGTCTTAAAATCCATAATCCCAACGTTTGTTTTTAATCCGTAAAGTCACTTTTGCAGTGATTGGAGCAGTTGAAAGTCAGCCCCTAAAGCTGAGGTTGTGGGATGCCGGAGGACTCCGGCTGCACAGCGTGGTGACACCTTATCTCTATTATTACCATTTTATTCCTATTAATCACCTCCATCCTTAAAGCCATCTGATTCCCATACTTGAAATGGCTTTTGCTTGCGTTGTCGCTCTGCCAGAAAACCAGCAATAATTACACAGTCACTGACTTTATAATGAAAGAACTTTCCAGTCGGCTGTTGCGTGTTTTCGGCGTCGGTGTTTTTAAGCCAGAAGGTGCCACACAACTCAAGGGGTGATGTTTATTTTGCCCCTGCCTCGTAACTTTTTAAAGGACTGGTAAATGGGATGGCTTTATGTAGCTGCTTATGTTTAATTATTTATTATGTTTTACTGCTTTTCCCCCCATGATTTGCTGCCTCTCTGCACAGGGAGGTTTCGGGGCAGGAGTAGCCGCGCCAAGCCTGCGGCTGTAAAGCTGTCAGCTCTGAAGGGGTGTTTACTCAGTGAGTTGTATCTTTCACACATGCCTCAGAAACACAATTTACTAACCCAAACACCCGGGTTGTCACTCCACAGCCGCTGGTCACTGGGGTTACCGGCTGCACATAAACTCTTATTCTCTGGGGGGTTTGGTTGCTCCTGGCCCAGTTTTCTTTGACCAACGCAGGTAAATCCTCTTGTGCCAGTGTTTAAATCCGAGCTGCGCGGAGCCCCTTGGCTTTTCTGCTCATCTCCCACCACCCTGGTGTTTTGACAGTTGCGATTTATGGGATGTACTGCCCGCCCTTAACTTCTTGAAGGGGAAAAAGTGCTTTTGTACGAGCGGTTGCCGAGGGCAACGGCTGCTCCTTCGTCTCGCTATATCCCAAAAATTCCCGGTTTGGGGAGCGGGGAACATGAATTCTGAACGCTGTGCTGTTAAACTTGATGTTACAACCAGTGTGCTTTTGTTCCCTCAAACTGAACCAGGCGGTGAGCGCGATTCGAACACCTCAAAACCAAACCCTACTTTTAAAGCAGTTACAAGCCCATCCTATGGGGAGGGCTTGATAATGGACTGCTGCTCTGGTAAAAAGGAATAAACATTCATTTTTCCCCCTGTAATCCCCTCTCCAAACCAAGAGGCAAGCCTCCGACTGGCTCTGCATCCCAGAAAATTCCACAGGCTTGAGAAGCAGCCTCAGAAACCCATCACTGTTGCTCAGAACTGTTTGGTTATTGAATGCTGGGCTCACAGGTAGAAATACCAAGGCGGGATCCAGTGGGTTACCTGCCAGCTCTGTGCTAAAAGGAAGGGTTTTACTTCCTCTGAGTTAAGATGGGAGCAGCTCGAGTAGTGAGGGATCAGTAATTCACCCAAGGAGGAGCTCAGCAGCTTTGTTACTTGGATTAATGCGATTTACACCCTTAAGCTGCCCCAAGCTCTTGTAAACAGCCGTGTCCCAGCAAGGTGAAGTGCACAGGAGCCCCAGCACCCCATGGAAAACAGCTTGAGGGGATTTTTTTTTGCCATCCCTCATGGAATTGTGGTGATTTTCCCTCCTTTTGCAAGCGCTTGGTGAGACACCAGCTCTGCCTGGTGCTCTTAGTTCTTTGCCTAACAGCTCTTTGTGGTGTTTGGGCCAGGTCGCCTGTGCGCTCCCTCTGCTGGGCAGCCTGGCTGGGCTCCACTGGCGCTAAACTGTGTGTTTCTTACCCCAAAATCGAGGAGGAAAAAGAAAACCCCCACACATAAGGAGGTGGGGGGGACAGATCCCACCAGCGCTTTCATTATCTCAAGGTGTGCTGCAAGCTCATAAACCAAGGCTTGTGCTTACTTTGGCTGGCTGGCGTGCCAGAGGAATAAGGCAGCTGTGCTCTGACTTCAGGTGATGTCACTGGAGGATTTTAACTGTCAGGGCTTAAAAATACACTGGCTCGGTAAGGCTGCTTCTGCAGATGTGGAAATTGTGAAGCAGCGCCATCGATTCGCTTGTGTGGCTGTGCTGGAGCTCAGCATCTCATAAATCCTGTTCAGCCATCCCCCAGCAGCTCAGTTTTGCCTTGGTCAGACCAAGAACACGCAATTAATCTGGTGGTTGCTTCAGATAAGACCTAGTGCCGCAAAGATGGACGGGGAAGCATGGGCTGGTGAAATGATTTGAGGGATGAAGCTGGTTTCTAAAGTGGTACTTGATGTAAATGTGGATTGCAGGGTGCCGCTAAGCAGCACTTTCTGCTGCTCCTCCTCACATGGTAGTTAGTGTGACTGAACCTACTTTCTCCAAGAGCTCCTTTATGGCATCTCCTTTTCAGCCTGGAAAGACCTACTACTCCACATCTTCCCTCCTGTTCTTGGTGCTGATGAGGCTGCACCTGAGATCCAGAGCTCAGCTCTGGGCCCCTCACTACAAGACAGACATTGAGGTGCTGGAGCGGGGCCAGAGAAGGGCACTGGAGCACGGTGTGATGGGGAATGGCTGAGGAACATGGGGGGGTCAGATGGAGAAGAGAAGGCTCAGGGGGGACCCTGATCGTTCCCTACAACTGCCTGAGAGGAGGATGGAGCCAGGAGGGGACTGGGCTCTGCTTCTGAGGAACAAGGGATGGGACAAGAGGAAACAGGTTAAAACCATTTGTACATTAAAACCCCATGCAAAGGTGGTGAATCTGGTGGTGAACACGGCTCCAGTGAGGCTTGGAAACCTTTGGTTTGGTTCCAGAAGCCCTGAGACCCACAGACCTGTTGAGATGTGGTATTCCAGGTAATGTTTTATATGGAATCGCTCTACTGGGCTGGTTGGAAACCTGCCGAACACCTTCTGTTAGGCAGTACCTCATTTGTATGAATTAACTGATACTGTAAACTTGACCTCTGTGTCGAGTCAGGGTTTCTTTGCTGCTTTGCTTACGCTCTGTGGCTCCCTCAGCTGAGTCACACTGCTTTCCACGTCTGCAGTGGCTTTTCCCTCTTTGGTTTTCCTCAGTGTTTCAGTGGGCTGGGAAGCTTCTGAGCTGATTCCTGCCCGGAATGGGGGTGAGGCTGATCCAAAACACTGGCATATGGAGCTTAAAGTCTTGTTAAAGGCTTTAAATGTTGTATCAAATGGAATTGGCCAAACTTCCTCTGCAAATGGGAATTCCCAGCTTGTCTTGCAGTCCTGATTCCTAAAGCTGGAGACCGAACTGTGTTCTCTGTTTGTGGTTTTTGCTGGTTTTGTGCAGTTCGTTAGCAGATGAGCTGATGCTAGGCCTGTTCCCCAAGTATATTCCCATTTCTACCAGCTTAACCACTCTCCTGGTGGTGAGCCCTGGTGTTGTGTGTCCCTTTTTCCCACATCATTAGCTCTGGGACAGTGTTTGTCCTTGGCAAATACAGCATAAAAACCTCTTTTCTCTGTTCTTTTAGCTACCCTGTCCCAGGAATTTTTAGACTGGATAGTTTCCTCTATGTGTATGTATATATCTTCTTTGCAGTTAACTATTCATCCAGTAAGTGCCTTGGTAGATGGCTCAGTACCGTTTCCAGGGCTGAGTGCATTGTAGTTTTCCACTTCTTGCTTCTCCCTCTCTGGTGTGGATGAGGATGCTGCAGTTATGGCTGTAGGGTAAACTGCTTCTTCAGCCCTACTCGGGATTGAGCCTTGTGCATCCAGAACACCTGCCTTTCCCATTAAGGCCCTGCTCGATGCGAGAAATACCTTCTGTCTTTCAACAGGAGGGAAAATAATCACGCAAGGTGTGTTGCTCTCCCATTTCCCGTGCCTAGGAGATATCTCGGAGCTCTTCCAGGTGGGACTCGATGCTTCCCCTTCTCTCCCCCCTCCACAGCTCCTTGGCACAGTTTCACATTACAGCTCCGTTGCAGGACTCGCTGCTGCAGGAGGTGGCAGGTACATTCCTGCCTCTTCCCTGCTGTGGGAATCCAGCGAGCCCCACACTTTGGGCTGGATCTTGCCCTGCAGTCCCAGAGCTGCTCAGTCTTCCACTCTGATGAGTGGGGAGGCCTTGGGGGGCTGAAGGGGTGCTGGAGGATGTGGGGCTGGCCCCTTTGGGCAGCAGCCAGCTCTTAAATTGGCTTTACTGTCTCCTAAACCCGTGCTCTGGATGCTGCTACTGAGCCAAGAGCTGCTTGCCTTGGGGAGATGGGGGACTGCCTGGGCCCCCTTCATCCCCGAAACACCCGATGCAACCAGTGCAGCGCACTCAAGCCATGCGGGGAGGTGGGAATGATCCCGTGATGGATAGGCCGGCTGGGTATGGAATACTTTTGGAGCTGGGGGAAGGAGCCCATTGCTCTTTGGCTTTGCTGTAAGGTGAAACCGCGCCCTCAGCCTCACCTGTCTGCCTGATCCTGCCTTTGATTTATACCCTGCCTTCTGCTGTTTAGTTTTCCCCGCAGACTTTCAACCATTGTATCTGATAATGAACCGAGTGGTTGAGCCTTATTTGTTTAATTCAAAGCCGGGTTTACAATTTCCTACCTCGCAGTCGTGCAGAGCCCGCTGCCTGGCAGCGTACGGTTTTCCTTGCAGTGAACCTGTAAGACACCAGAGAACACAAGGCAAGGGGGGAAAGGGTTGTGCCACGGGCAGCCCCTCGTTTGGAAAGGGGCTGGGCACCACTGGTATGCATTTCAAGGGTGTTTTGCTGTGGGTTATGTAGGGACCTTGTGTCTGCTCTAGCAAGGGGAATGTACCGTTGGGTTCCTTTCCCTGGGTCAAACCAACCATTTATCTGGCTATAAGGTCTCACTCTAAAGAAGCTTAGGAGAAATTCTGTTGTTTTTACATGGCAGAGCCTCCCAGTGCCTGTTCCTTTCCTGCCTGGAAGGACAGGGGATGGGTAACGTGGCCCCCTCTGAAACAAACTGAGGATGATTCTTCCCGGTTGACAGCCCCTGCTTGTTTCCAGGTTGATCCAGTCTCAGTGTTCCCAAGCCAAATCACTGCACCCAGGGGTATTTTTCAGGTTTTAATTTCCCTTGTTTTGCCCCTTGTTTGTCAGTTGCTGATAGATCGGCCCAAATAAGGGTATGAGAGAGGCCAGCGATTTCCAGGAGGATCCGTGGAGAGTCAGTGCACAACTTGCTGCCTTTATCTCTGAGATCAGGAGATTCCTTTGCAGTGATGGATTAATCCGCTCTTGAGTGAATAATATAACCAAGAACAAGTAGGAGCCGGGGCTCCAAGCGGATGATTTGTTTAATACGTGGATGCCTCTCCTGAAAGCGTCTGTCTTCACTGTTTCATTCAGCCTGCATCCGCACCGCAGCAGGGATGGGGATGGGGCTGTGCCAGGGGCTCTGCTCCCAGGATGAGGAGATGAACCGCAGCCTCACCAACCCAGGGGGAGGTTTGGCTTGGGGAGAACGTGCCTATGGGCTCTGGACATGACATCACCTGCCTGGCCATGACATCACTGTCTGCACGTACTCCTTACCCTAGCTATAGCAGTCTTGGCACTGCCGAGGGAGTGAGATTGCGCTGCTCTGGTCTTTAGTGGTGATGGCTGTCCCCCAGCACAAGGCAGTGTGCTCTGTGTCCAGGGAAAACATCTGTGGAAGCTTGGAAATGGAAGATGCAGGAATGAAGTTGCTTGGGACAAGGATACGGGGTGGGCAGTTCAGGAGTAGAAGCAGAATGTTTAGGGAGATGGTTCTTCAGTTGCGTTGGGACAGATCTGCCCATCTGCCTGTCCACTACCCAGCCTTGGCAGTGTTCAAGGCCAGGGTGGATGGGGCTTGGAGCAACCTGCTCTAGTGGAAGGTGTCCATGCCTGGGGCAGGGGGTTGGGACTGGCTGAGCTTTAAGGTCCCTTGTAACCCACACTCCTCTATGGATGGATCCACAACCCTTTGAGCTGTTTATGGCTCTTCTGGAGCCACACAGCAAAGATATTTCCCGCCAACACATGGCTAGTCCTCGTTAGTCCACATCGAAAAGGATGCGAGGCTCGGGAAGGAGTTACACAACTTTAGCAATGGAATTCAAGGAGCTAAATCTGTTATCATCCCTATAGATATGCTGGAATAACTCTTTGGCAGCTCTTAAGCATTTCGTGTAGCTTTAGCATCTTGGGACACGTCGAGGGTAGGTCCTGTTGACAGGCTTAAGGAGGCTGTGAGCTGTGGTGGCATTGCCTGTCTGGGTGGCTCTTCCCTCTGCTCAGGACCCTGATCCTGTTGCAGCCTCACTTGGAAAAACTCTGATAGCTCAAGGTCAAGCTGCTGAAGCCAATCAGCTTTGGCTTTCCTTGTTTTGTGAGAACTGGTGTCCTCACACTGATCTGGTGTTCTTGGGATGGAGTTTGGAAGTGTGAGGGACAGCTTTCAGCCGCGTTGGAGAATTCCCGTGCGGTGTGAGGCAATGATAGGACATTCCTGACAACGTTTCCCTCTTTAGAAAAGGGTTTTACTGGTACTACCGGTGTGTAACTTCTGATAGCTGAAGGATTTTGCTGCATATTGTTCCAGCTCCATGTAGATGAAGCATATTGCGGAGTCAAACCCAACAATAGCATGTGGTTTTCCTTTGTTCCCCCATTCCCTACGGTAAGAGTTCACTGCCATTCCTGAATTACGGCTACACTCCAGCGTAGGCTTGGATTTTCATAAAGCTTGCTGAGGGCTGTGACTTCTGAGGAGCTGTTTCACATCCACAGTAGCTTCGGGAAGTATCTTTGTTTCTCAAGAGCCCTTTTAGAAGGTGCCTTTTGGTGTTGCCTAAATACTCTGTAGTGACAGTGTACCAGAGCTTGATGGGGAGCTGAGTCTCTAATAAAACACAAGCTAAGGAGGAAAACCCTGAGGGGGTTTGGAACAGAAGATGTTTTCTGTTCCTGCCACTAATCTTGGTTGCAGAATGAAATAGGAATGTACACTTTAAGTCTTTGTCAGGGTGTAGAAGGAAGCTGGCAACAGATGTAATCAAAAATGTTGTTATCAAAACTCCCTAAAATATGTTGAAATATCAAGTTTAATGAGAGCATTTTAATCCAGCTATCCAGACTGAGGCGTTTCATGGGTGCAGATTGCTGCATGAGTTGAGATCAACCGGAGAGGAGTCTCAGCCGGGTTGTGGATCCTGAAGTTAGTGCAGTTTGTGTGGCCTGAGTCTCTTAAGCCCTGTGAATTGTTGTCAGAGCAGATCCCAGATGGGGTGTAGCATTAAATCGAGGGCTTAAAAATGGGTCTGGTTTTCAAGTCAGTGCATTTGCCATTACTTATATGCATCCAGGCCTCTTATGGACATATATATCCAAGCCAGCTCTTACTGGTTATGGTAAAACACGCTGTGGCAACACCAGATCCAACGGGCTCTAGTGAAGATCCTAATCCACTTACCTGATGTGATGGGAGCCTGAAAGTTCCCAGCTTTGTCCTTTAGGTTGGAATAAGGAAACTGCAAGTAACCTTCACCCTCCCAACCCCTCTTCCTCGAGTGGAGATGCTGCAAGTTGAGGACTTAAGAGAAGCTGAGGTCCTTCTCTGAGCCAAAGGTGTGAAGCTCTTTGTTTTCCCTCTGGAAGTGTGTATGTTGTGGGAGGCAGATGCTGGCCTGCTCAACCCCGGCATTCCTGACTTATCTGGAGCCTGGCAAGCAGACAAGTGTTGTCCCTTCTGATCCCCTGATATTAAAAAGTCCAGGCACCTTTCTCTGGCTATGTCTGGGATTGCTTTAAAAGACACAAAGAGAAGCCAGGAAAAAAAAGAAATGTGCTTTCTTTGCCAAGTTTAAATGAAGACTAATGCTGTGGTGCTGCTTCATCTTGTTTTTCTTCCTATCTGATGGATGCTAACGTGGGATGGAATCAATCCCGGTTATCTTTGCAGGGCCCCTGCGTGTTGCTGAGCTTGGCATTAACGTCTTGCAGGGGAGCTGATGTGCTGCAAGGAGTCTCGAACCTTCTCCCTGCAGCCTGAAACCACAGCAGCGGTGTCCCTGTTTCCTTTGGGCAGGGGTTCCTGGGATCACCAGTCTGCTGTTGGCCTTTGGAACAGCAATCCCATTCAGCAGAGCGGGATGTGTCTGTGCGAGTGAGAGCAGGTCGCGGGCAAGTTATGCTGGTGGAAAAGTCTCCCCGGTGCCCGTAATGAAACTTGACTGCTTTCCTATCAGTCACTCGTGTTTGAACTGGTTCTGCTGGTAACAGCTGCCGTTCCCCCCATTCCCAGCAGGAGATTTAGGGCTCTGACTCAAACTCCTGCTATTTGACATTGCCAGCCCTGGTACAGCCCATCCGCTCTGGGATGGGGTCTCTGCAGCGGGCAGAGCTGGAGAACCCAGACCCTCAGGCGACAGCTTCATCATCGTTGCTGCCTCCTTCCCTGGATCCACACTCCGCTGGCACAAGGAAGGAGGTGGGATGGGGCTTGGCTGGGCAACACCACTGAGCAAACCCAACACAAGCTCCTCTCTCCTCACATGGAGCCAGGCAGGTTTGTTGGAGCAAACCTGTCCTGATCCACACATTATTTGTTGATAAAAGCTGCATTGAGGCAGCTTTATCTGGGCCTGAAGCTAAGGGGGGGTTTCCTGGAGGAATATTCCCCTCTGTGTCAGGATTCCGTTCCTCGAGGTCTAACCTGGAGGCCAGGTTCAGCAGCGGTGTGTGTTGGAATTGCGTGTGGCAGCTCACGGGCTGCTGTAAAAGGAAGGGGAAGCAGCCATCCCAAGTGGAGGACAGCACTTTTTATTTAGGAACCAGAGTCAAAATGGTTCTGTTGCTTGGTTTTGTGCAGGTTTCAGCCTTCCACAGGCACAGAGAATTCCAAAGGGTGACTAACAACTGTGCTATAACACACAGGCTCTGCTCTCCGGTTCCAGCACGCCTCCCATATCCTGCAGCCATGAGTTCACAGGCTCCTAATTGCCCATGATGTAAGACAGCAGTAGATGAGGTTGCTATAAATTCTGGCTGCAGGTGTGGATTTAATAGTTGTGCTTCCCTTTAAGGGATCGCAGGCAGCATGGATCCTGCAAGTTGCAACACACTGAGTTGGACTCGAGGGGAAGGCAGCTCGAAGAACCCATTTCCCTGCGTTTTATAAGGGCTGTTGCTTGCTGGAGGCTCCCAAGGGACAAGTGTCAGTGTTCATCTGGAATCACCTCTGGAATGAGCTCACTGTCCTCTCGCAGCGCCCAGCCATGCTTTCTGTTCTTGTCTCACCTCAAAACCTAGCAGGCTCACTAGCCTGGCTCCAGAGCAGAGCTGCTCCAGCCCTCGCAGCATCTCTGTGGCCTCCTCTGGACTCACTCCAACAGCTCCACGTCCTTCTTAATGGTCCTTTCTATACTTGTGCCCGATCCAGGCTGTAGGATCCATAGGAGAGTTGCGGTCACAGGTTGCAATCGCAGGTTATAATCACGAGAGATCATCCTTGACGTGCAAAATGCCAACTTTTTGGAGGGGAAAAGACACCCCTGAGGCATTGCTGAAGCTTGCCATGGCCTGTGCACCTGCAGCGTGGTTAGTGAGCACGGCATGTCCCCTCTCCCTGGAAACAGGAGCACGTCTCACCTGGGGCTGGGCTTTGCCTGGTTTTAACTCATTTCTGCCCATGCTCTTGCAGTCCAGGGTTTATTCACAACATTGGGGTGATGCTCCATAGGTTGACCTGATGCCTAGTGCTGTTAGGGTGCAATGTTCTTTTGCATGGATGTCCATTCCTTGCCTCCCCTTTGAGCTTACTCTCTGAGGCTGCGCTACTCCCTCATCCAGGTGAAAACTCAACCTCATTTTTCCTTGGCTGTGCTTCCAGTGGGATCTGCCAGCAGATCTGACTCACTCGGTGGCTGCAGGATCCTTGGTGCAGATAGGAGGATGCAAGCCAGGTCCTGAAGAAAGGTGTTGCTGCCCTCATCGGCAGCAGCCTGTCTTTAAATTGCCTTAAATTGGTTGTGAAACCTCAGTTCTTGGTAGAAATCACTCAGTTGGAAAGCAGAACCCAGCGGCCTCGCGCCACGGATCAGCCAGCCCTGCAGGAAGGAGCTGAGAGGGGTTGTTTGGACCCTCGGAGACGTGGTTGAAGGTGAGCAGAGCTGTCACTGGTGTGTATGTTGAGCTCAAGACGAGGGCAGGAATGGGAATATTAAGGCAAAGTAGTGCCTTGCAGGAGGGAGATGGAAGAGCCCAGGCTGGTGATTTCTGATGTATTTGGTCTGTAGTTGCCGTGATGGAACTGATGGACTAATGATACCTTCAGCTCCCTTGGGGTCTAAAAGCCCTCATTTTGGTATTTAAGCATAATTGCAGCCCAGCAGAAGTGTGTCTTAGGCTAATGCTCTGTTCTTGTTCTTTCCCTGAGGCTAGACGAGTCAGAAAGCAAACCCTCTTCATTAGCCTGGCAGCAGGGGGACTGTCTCAGCCTTTCTTTCCCCAAGTTAATAATAAAATTAACCTAATTGTGCTGCCTGTTTGTGGGTGAGAAAGTGGCTTCTGTGATGATTTATTTTCTCCCTGATGCCTGTCTCTGGTAGGGCAGGATGGAAACCCCAGGTCTCTGGGACTTGGGAATGTTTTCAGCTGCGTGCTGCAGAGGCACAGTGCACAAACTGTTAAATTCCCTTCCCTCGGCTCACAAATCCAGTTTTCCATGCCAAAGCATACACTCCTCTATCAAGACCATATGTACGCCAGGACCAAGGTTTTAAAGTCAAGGTATTTGTGAAATATTGGAGTGCAAATGAAGTATCTGAGTAATCTTAACTGTCTCCTGAAAAAAAGAATTCCCTGTCAGCCTCACTTATAACTCAAAGGATTAATGGAAAGCTAAACTTTGATCAGAGGCCAACAGCTGATACCAGCCATGAGGCTTTCCAGGCCTGACAGCAAGAGAGAAAGATCCAGGGACCAGCTCAGCACCAGATCTGCTGCTCCATCCTGAGGCAGGCCAACTTCTGCTCATATCTTTAGGCCAGTATTTCTCTTTTCTCTCTCAGTTGCTTCACCTTGTCTTGTGTCACCTTACTCCTGTGAGGCTGGGCCCTACCTGCCAGGGAGTTGGAGTAAATACAGATGTTATTTAGGATGTTTCATAGCTTTGGAAAAAGATACGTGATATTTTTACAGAAGGCATCAGAACTTAAGGTCCCCCCGTCCTTGAAGGGACTCAGTCACTGTCTCATTTGGTTTTCTTGCCATCTGCCATCCCAACTAAATAGTCTGTATTTTGGCAGCGATACTGTGCCATTCCGAACTGCAGTGCCATCAATAAGGTGGTTTAGCCTCCCAAAATCACTCTTGAGATTCATCACTGATTCATGAGATGGAGGAAGCACAAAGCTTCAAGGATGCTCGTGCAAGGCTGCTTCTAAAAATGCATGTTACCTAAAAAGGGTAAAAATTCCCTTTGAATCAAGTGGCAATATCCACAGGGAAACACTTGGATGCTGGCTTGGCACTGAGGGATTTGGGGCACAAGCGTAGGACTGCAAGGGCTTGGAGGTGTTAATGAAATTCCAGTTGTGCAGCTGATTTCTGTCCTTCCAGTTGTTAGGATAAGGATCTAGAGGGTGTCCTTTCATTTGAAATGCAATAAATAAATAGGAACATAACATCAAAGGTGCCCTTTCTTGGAAAGGCATTTAACAACTACATTTGGGGTGTTTCTGTAGATGCCTTTGAGAAGGTTTCACTGCACCCTGACCTGTTTATGTCTTTCACACTTGGTTTATAGGGTCACTGTCAGCACACTGGGTTTCATGGGGTTTTCCCTTTTGGATTATTTTTGGATAGAGAAAATAAGTCTTGCAGGACTGCTAGGCCTGTTCTCCAAAAGCACCCACAAAATCCCTTTGAAGTACATAACTTTATTACTTGCACTCGTACAACCCTGCCTTTTGTGATGCCATAACTCCAATCCAAGTGCCTCATAATGGTATTTAATAGAAAGAAAAGGCAACAAGCCCGAAACTCCTTATCTCCATCACTGGCTTCCTGTCATTTAGTAACACAGCCACTGCAGTCCCAGAGCTTGGGAAGAGTAAACCAGGAGCACTTGAATGCTTTTCCCCTTTCCTTTGCCCAAGCTGTGGTTGCAGCCGGGCTTTTCTTGTGCTCCAGCCCTCTCTTGGCAGCGTAATTAGGAACACATTGATTCTTATTGCAGCTGGCAGCTGCTCGCTATTGCCTTTTCCAGCTTCTGACCCCCATAGTCCCGCTGACCTTTCCTGGGGTTAGTCGTAGGCCCTTTCCATTGTGATGGGCTAGAAGTGGCTCATGTGGAGTTGATTATTTCCTTGCTTGTCTGGCCTTTTTGGTGCCATAACTCCAAGTCACTTCCATTTTCTTCCCCTGCTTTTGGCTGACCACAGTGAAAGGAAATGCTTTTGCTGGCGACAGGATCGGTTTGCACGCTTGACTGGCTCGATTGAGCCCCTGAAAAGAGGGGAGGGGGAGGGTAATGAACACTGTAGGTGCTGCATTTGCTTCTTAAAGCTCGATGTTAATGATTGAGTGGTCATTAGGCATTCATAAAAATGAGGCTTTGGCAGCCCCGGTGCCTTTTGCCATCTCAGACCTGCTGCTGGCACTCAAACTCCATCCTTGGTGTATTTCCGCACATCTTGAGGAGCGGTAGGTACAAGTTCGGTGTGGTTCGGTTTGGTTTTCATTGCTCAGGATGGCTTCAGGGCTTTCCCAGCTCCCAGAAAAGCCAGGAATAACCCTGTGAGGCTGTCGGCACAGCAAGCTAATGAAGTCTATATGCCAGCTGTTACACTCATTTTGCCAGACCCCAGGAGGACAGCATGAAGACAGTCAGTGATCAAAGGCTCTGGAGATCACTGAGGAGCCGAGCTGCAGGAATGTCTGATTGCTTTCTCTTGGAATGCCACAGGCTTCAATACCTTTTTTTTTCTGAAGGTGTCTCGGTGTGAGATTTAATGATCTAACTCTGCTTGCTTCCACTGAGGGGGTTAGTTAATTCTGGGGGGGAGTTTGCTCCAAGTTTGAAAATCAGGGATTTTTGTTGTCCTGACGGAAACGCTCTTGGGGGGCAAGTTAAAATGAGATTTTTCTTGGGGATTCTGTAATAAATAACTTGTTGTGCTTTGGGTGTTCAATCACATACAGGGTTATAAAGTGGGGTTGGATTCATTGATTCTGAGTTGCTGCTGTTGAGAGAAACTGATATCTTCAGTCTGCAGAGTGGTTTTACTCCAAGTGAGAACTACAGCCAGTGAGCAGTGCTACCCATGAAGCCACAACACTCTCCCTCTTTCCTAGGGCTTCTTGGAGAAGGCTGTCAGCTCCTGGAGGTGGAGTGGCCAGCCTGAATAACTCTCTCTGTTCCCAAGCAGGCTGTTTCCTTCCTCCTCCTCCTCCTCCACTTGCTCCATCATTTGTAGGACCTGGTGCATTTGAAACCCTTCCATCCTTTAGCTGCAGCTTGCTGGAGGGCAGATGGGGTTTGGAGGGGGGTGATGGAGCAGGGTTTAGGTTGAGGTGGAGTGGTGGTTGAATAGCTCTGGTGGTTGCTCTCACATTGTCCTGCTGCTGGTATGTGGTGGCAGGAGGATGATTCATGGAGCTAAAGCAGAGGGAATTGAAAGTGCCAGGAAAAGGAGGAAAACCAACCCAGGGTATGAGATAATGTTCTTTTTAGCAGTGACTCTGCCCTCAAGGGTGGGGCTGAGAAGTTCATGGTCTGGTAAATAAGCAGGGCAGGGACCAACTAAACCGTACCCTTCCCCTCTGTGTGGGATTAGCGCTGTGGTTTATTTGGGATAGCATCCCAAAGGTCGCAGGGCTGAAATTGCAACCTAATGGCCGTATCCTCACAGCTGTTTGAGCCTCTTTTAAAAAGGGTCTGTGTCAAATGAGGTGCACAGACAGAATCATGTCATCTTCAGGAGTGCTCCATCTTCCCAATGATCTCCAGAAGTACCAGGTACATGTTTCTGGAGTGCTTCCAAGGGGTGGACATCCATTGGAATGGTTGGGATGATTCCTCCTCTGGATGCAAGTCAGTTATCTTCCTCATTTCCCTTGATCCATAAGCAACAAGTGGCTTTAGAGCTGACAATGAGATCAAATGCTGGGTGAAATTAATGAAAGATGACTTCAGATGAAGATGTCCTGGTGGAAGTAGGAGAAATACGGCCTCTGCCATGCCTATGGCACTGTGGTCTGGAAACTCTCCTCAATCTACAAAACCTCTGTCACTCTCTGTTTAACCTTGAATATTATTGATATGCATATGAATAACTCCAGGTACTATTGGTTTATTTTAAAAGGCTCAAAAATAACCCATTTCCTCAGTGCCACTTCAAAACTGCTTTGCGTATTTGACCCACCAGTGATGAAGATCCATCCTCTCAAGCGAGGAAGAGTGGGCAGAGTTCTTCCTGGGTGAGCTTATATTGGAGGCTGAGACACTTCATGGAGCCACAACTAATCGTGCTCCTCTTTCCACTCCCAGTAGGTCCCAAATGACTGGGACTTGCTGTCAAGATGGGAATTTCATAGAATCCCAGACTTGTTTGGGTTGGAAGGGACCTTAAAGCTCATCTAGTTCTAATTCCCTGCCATGGGGTTGTTGAGAGGATGGCCAAGGGGAAAGCCCTGGTTTTCCATCCTTGAGGCCTTTTAACACTTGGATGTGTGTTAACATACTGTTAAAGAGGCAAAGTTTCTCCACTGGGTTTTTGAAGACCCCAATGCCATGAGCTCTTGTACCTACCAAGGGGTTTCTGTAATGACACCATCTGCAGAAGAAGACAACATCAAACACTTTTTTGTCTTGTGTCACGTGTTGGATCTCATCTTCCCCCTGCATTCCTGTATCTGCAGGTGATGATACAGTGGTTCTGTGGTCCCTTCACAAGTGGGTGCTGGAGCAACTTTCTTTGGCTGCCTGAGTGGTGTTGCTGAACACCATGACTCCAATCCAGGGGAATATCTTCCCTTCCTTCCCCTCCAGTCAAAGAACTTTGCTCTCTGTGGTGTGCTGTGTGTGCTCGCTGCTCTCCAGCTGATCTTCCTGCCCCACAAGCCGGCAAAAGCCAAGCTGGTAGGTCAAAAGAGGAGTAGCTGTTGACACTGGCAGCCAGGAACATGTAAAGAGAAAGATAAACAGAGGGAAATCAGAGACTGGATAAAGGAGATCTCCAAAGATAAAGTTTAGTTAAAGATAATGAGCTGGCCTTGTTTAAAAGACAGCTGCAAAGGAACCCGGTAGCTCCATGTGCTGGGGTTAAAGTTGACCTCGAATATACGTTTCATTGCTTTTCATAAATAAATAGTGGAGGGAAGATTTGGCAAAAAGCAACATTGCCCCCACCCCTCTTGAGCAAAGTGTTTGATGTTAACAACTTCTCCTGGTGTTTACTCTGTCCCCCGTGCTTGCCGGTGGAGCGGCTCCTCTGGCCTTGAACCGAGTGAGAACTCAAATAAACCAAAGCCTCTTCTGAACAGCTGAGCCCTTCTGCCATCTGCCTCTGACCACAAGACAGCTCAGCAGTGGCTCTTGCAGCCTCCTCTAGCTGTCATTGTGAGCAGGGAGAAGCAGCAGTGAGCAAATAGCTCTCTGAAAGCTGGAGTGATGGGGATGAGATCTTGGGAAGTTCTTCCCTGTGAGGGTGCTGAGGAGCTGGCACAAGGAGCCAGAGAAGCTGTGGCTGTCACATCCCTGGCTGTGTTCAAGGCCAGGTTGGACACAGGGGCTTGAAACAACCTGCTCTGGTGGAAGGTGTCCCTGCCCGTGGCAGGGGATGGAACTGGATGAGCTTTAAGTTCTCTTCCAACATAAAGCATTCCTTCATTCCTTCATTCATTCCTTCATTCTTAGTGGAGTCTTTTTACAACACTTATATTGCGCATTTTACAATGATGTCCTGATGATAGAGTACTATGATTTTAAAATAAACCTTAGGAATAACTTTGCTGTTGGTATCCTCTGGATCCAGCTTCTCAGAAAGCAAATAGCTCTGCTATTCCCATAAACCAGGAATTGTTTCTCTCAGGCATGTGTGTTGTTGCACTTGTTTCTGCAAGCTGCCAGTGATCTCCATAGGTCTTGTATGCGTGTTGGATCCGTGTTTATGTACGTGTCTGATAGATGAGATGTTTAAAATACATGTTGAGTGTTATCAGCATTGGAATTGCGTGGCTGGTATGATAAATGAAGTAACTGTGCTAAATGGACCCAAATCTTATCCTTCACCGCGTTGCGCAAGGAAATAGAAAATCTCAGCAAACAACAGCTCCAGATAAATTGTTTTTCTTGGAGGAGAGAGCATTTGATGGAGCCATGGAGATGCCCAGCAGTACTGCTTGGGGATATAACTGTGGATGGCCGGGATTGGAAGTGGATGATCCTATGATCCTTTCCAACCCTAATCATTCTGTGATTGATGATCTTCGTGGCAGGTGTTGGCCATGGTGTGACTGTCAAGCACCTGACAGCAGCAGGCAGGTGACCTGTCTCAGGAGGCAGGTTTAGAGCTGTTAGGAGTCAATTCATAAGGCCTGCAAACCAGGCACAGACTGGTGATAGATGTCCCCATGGGTATTGTTTGCAAACAATATTATCTGCAATAGATAAGCTGTTTACTTTGGGCTTCAGCTCCTCTGCGTGGAAAGTAGTGTTAATTTATCAAGGCACTATGCTTGGAGTGGATGCCTTATACCCAGCTGCAGAAAAAAGCCCTTATATTAAGAATAGCACTTGGAAACTCATGAAGTTCAGCTCCTGGCTCATTTTTACAGATGGTTTCTATATTGCAAAGAATATTGGCTGTTTCCTGGTTGTGCTTTTTTTTGAAACCCCAAACACTTTGTTGTAAGAAAGTTGAAAGACTCAACTCCTGCAACTTACAGTAGACATCTGTTTGGTTTGTAGCTGTTTTGGTGCCTCGTCTTAGTCTGGAGCTTCCTGCTTTCAACTCCTGTAATCTGGCGCTATGCATCCGGATCCTGGGATCTTCCTGGCACTGCTCTTTGTCACTGCCATGGGCATCGTTTCTGCAGTGAGCTCAGGTAAGGTCTCCTCACCCCAGCTTGGGAGTTTTGGAGGTCAAACCCATACTTTTGGATGAGCAACAACTTAAGAGTGTGATTCAAAGTGGCCAACTTCAATGTGTGTTACTGATAATCCGCTTTTAAGAAGCATGGAAGCACAGAATGGGCTTTAAAGGACCTTAAAGCTCATCCAGGGACACCTTCCACTAGACCTGGTTGCTCCAAGCCTCATCCAACATGGCCTTGAGTACTGCCAGGGATGGGGCCGTCACAGGGTCTTTGGGCAACCAAAGAAGTTTAAGCACTTAAACACAGTCTGAGGCTGAATGTATGAGCTTGCTTTTGAAAACTTGGCTCCAAACAAGTGCGGGAGACTCCCAGTTACGTAGGTTTGTTCTTTGGGATCTCCGTGGACTTAGCTGGACACCGATTCTGCTGCGTACAGCACATCTCATGGTCCTGTGGGGCTGGGAGAGGCTGGAAATGTGCAGGGGGAAAGGGGGAATAAGGTCTTTGAAACGGGAACACTGATGCGTGGCTGCAGTTGGAACAGCTCGTGGGTTAAAAAAAGAAGAGGAATGGTTTTAATTGACACATCTGCTCTGTGTAGTCAGCTTGTCTTAACCTAACCACACAAAAAAGAAGCTTTTACTACTTTTAGCACTTCATAGCCAGTCGTTAGGAGCAAATGGGATAAATTTGAGTTTTCAAGCAGTCGGGACAGATAAATTCCAGCTGCAGGGTCACTGCTACCAGCTTTGACACCGAGCATAAAGTGTTGCTGTCGCAAGCAAGGACAGGGCTGGAGGTGAAGGTAACGCTTCAGTCTGGTAGCAGTTGCACACTTCAAAGGTCACTGCCTTCCTCATCCCTGGAAATTCAAACTGAACTAAGAGGAAAATCAGTTTTCTAATTATGAGCTAAAAATGGACATCTGGAGCCCCGTGAATGGCTTGGATGCCATTTGTGTGTATTTCATCTTTTCTGTTAAGTGAAGCCACACTTCCATTTCCAGTTTTACTTCATGGCTATGCAGATAGTTTATGGCTCTGTTAAAAATGCAGTTTCTCATCTGAAACTCATAACCAAAGCTGGGGTGGACTGACTTGAGAAGCAAAGCAAGAGCTGAGGGCCCCACCTAGGAGAGGACTGTTTCTTCCTTGGATGTCAGTTAATATTCTCTTGACCTGTGCTATCCGAAATTCCACAGCTCCTTTACAAACCAGGAATCCTTTTCTTCCCGTATTTCTACCCAAATAGGAGTTACTGGTGTTAATCCCCTTTGCTCCCTTCATACAAAATCTGTAGCTTAGAATTCCATAGAAAACAAATGGAAATGATTCCCAGTGTTTCGTTGGCCAGGGGAAGGAAAAAAATTTCCTCCCAACAAGCAGGAATTTTCTTCTGGCAAATAAATGGATTCTCAGAACCAAGTTTTGTGGGACTGAACCTTTTATTTATTAGCAGCTTTTTCCTGTTTCTGTTCATCTTTACTCGGTAAAGATAATGCTGCCCAATTCATCATTGTCCTCCTGATGAAGTCCATGTATCTGGAATTAACAAGAGCCTTTGCTGCTCATCCAGATTTTTTTTTGCATCCTGCTGTTTTTAATTGGTTCTGCAGACTGGGAGACGGGGCTGCAGAAATACCTGGCAGGCTGCTGCCATTGCTGGGATCAGACAAGTCACGTCCAGGCCTGCTTCATATGGGACAGATCAGCTCCAGCTGCATGTCCCTCCTCATCACTTCAGGTGATAGGTGCTGTGTCACCTCATATAAATCCCATGGGATTGTAAGTTGTGCCCTAGCATGAGTGACGCCTTTGCCTTCTGCATACCTGGGGGTGTATCACCCTTCTTGTGCACCAAACCTACCTTCCTTTAATCAAATAGGTGCATTCCCAGCAGGTCAAGGGAGGAGATTCTCCTCCTCTGCTGCCCTCTGGGGAGATCCTGTCTGATACAGCTCTGGGGCAACAGCACACGAGGGATGTGGAGCTGTTGGAGTGAGTCCAGAGGAGGCCATGGAGCTGCTGCTCAGGGCTGGAGCAGCTCTGCTCTGGAGCCAGGCTGAGAGAGCTGAGCTGGGGCAGAATGGAGGAGAGAAGACTCCATAAGGGGAGACCTTAGAGCAGCTCCAGTGCTTAAAGGGGCTGCAGGAAACCTGGAGAGAGGCTTTGGACAAGGGAGGGAGGGACAGGACAAGGGGAATGGCTTTAACTGCCAGAAGGGAGACTGAAATGAGCTCTTAGGCAGAAGCTGTTCCCTGTGAGGGTGCTGAGGCGCTGGCACAGGGTGCCCAGAGAAGCTGTGGCTGCCCCATCCCTGGCAGTGTTCAAGGCCAGGTTGGACACAGGGGTTTGGAGCAACCTGCTCTAGTGGAAGGTGTTCCTGCCCATTTTCAGGGGATTGGAACTGGATGAGCTTTAAGGTCCCTTCAACACAAACCATTCTACGATTCTGTTTCTGAGTGGTATCCTTTCATGGGGTTTAACCCTTGAAGCTTTCCCTGGTGTTTGAGGGAGAGCAGGAATCTGTCATGAGTTCCTCTTGCAGCGGAAAAGGTGACACTTGCATTGCTGTAATGTACATCATGGTCTTTGTCAATACATCGCTAATGTTATATCCATGCAAAATGCTCTTCATTAACTCAGTTTTTCTATATATATTTTGTTCCCACTTAGATTTAACTCCACGTTTCATTTCTGAGCCCTCATCCACTGTCCAGAAGTCCAATGCCCACGTCCAACTCCGCTGCTCTGCTGAGCCCTCCTCGGCTCTCCTTTCTTGGCTCTTCAATGGAAAGCCTCTGGACAGTGAGGTGGGAGAAGTGGAAATCCAGTCGGGATCTTTGACAATCATCTCCCTCAGCCTGGCAACGTCTGGTCTCTATCAGTGTGTTGCCAACAGCAGCATGGGTGCCATTGTGAGCCAGCCTGCCACAGTATCCATGGCCAGTAAGTTCATTTTCCTTTGCATTCCTCAATCCTTGCTGATTATAGAGACCTCAGCTGATTTGTACGGTTTGATTTTCCAATGGAAGCTTCCAAATGAAGCACAAGGTTCCCAAAAGCACCTTGAAAGAGCAGCTGAGCTCCCGTGCAGGGTGTGAGAAGTTGGGAGAGATGAGTGGGAGTTGTTGCTTGGGAAATAGATGGGAGCTGCAAGTTTTCCTGTCCCTTTGTAGCATTTTGTTTGGTCAAAACTCTCTGGATGTCCCTCAGGTGGGGACAGCCTTGTGTCCTTCTGAGAGCAGCTTCCCTTTCCTCAGTTCCACTGGTTCTTCTAAGCAGCCTTTGGTGCTTGATCTGTAAATTACTTGATCTTAAAGGGCTTCAGAAAAGGATGGGCACAATTCTCCACATGGAAAAGCCGATGTGGTGCTGAGAATGGGAATGTAATACTCCTCCCTGAGCATGATCTGTCTGCTCAGAATCACGGGACTGCTGAATCAGGCCTTTGTTGAGCAGGATTTGAGTGATTTCTCTGTGGGGGTACCTCATCTATGGAGCATGTCCAGAATCCCCTGGGGAGGAAGGTTCCTTTAAGTGAGAGAAGTGAGTGTTTTGGTAAAGTGCTGACCCATTGCAAGACCTCGAGAGAGAGCTGTAAGGGTGGCTAACATAGAATAACTTCACAACCCAGAAGATGCTTTGAACCTGAAGGGAGTGGAAGAGCAGCTTTCACGCTGTTCTCCTCCTTTAGAGATGTTAGCAGCAAATGAGAAGGTGCTGTCAGGTGCTGAGGTTTCCTGCTGGCCTCATGGCAGTAGGCACTGCTGGACTCAGGGTTATGTTAATTATAATCACAGAAAGACAATTCCATGCTTCTTTCATGCTTCCTTCTCTTAAACTCTGCTTTTGGAGCCCAGGAGTAGCACTGCATGCTTTCCAATATTCCTGCTTGCTTTTCCTGGAGCAGTTGAGGGACCTTAGGAACTGTCTTTTCCTCTCACTATTCTCATGCAAGAGCTGTTCCTGTCTGTAGTAAGGAAGCCTGTTTGCAGCCCTTACTGCACTCCTGGATTGGGTTTACCCAGGAGGATGACCTTCCACTTGTCCTTGTTGAATTTCGTAAGGTCCTTAGCCCATCTTCCAGCTTATCCAGGTCTTCCTGCAGGGTGGCTGTCCCTTCCAAAGTATCCACTGCCCCTCTCAGTTTGGGATCATCGGCTCCGCCAGAGATGTTCAGCTTGAAACCACCTGTATTTCTACACATGAACTGCAGCTCACTGTTCTTCCCCTTCCCAAGCCATGGCTGCTGTCAACCTTCTCCCAATTCCCTTCTAGGTTTAGGTGACTTCGATGGGTCGGTGAAGCCGGTTGTGGTGGCAGAGGAAGGAGGCACAGCTTTCATCGGGTGCAAGCTCCCAGAAAGCCACCCTAAAGCCCAGGTTCGCTTTCAAGTGCGAGGGAAATGGCTGGAGCAATCCAGAGGTGAGATGCTTTGTGCAAAAGAATCATGCCTGGATTTCTGTGTGATCCTACATTTAGAACAGATTGATGTATCTGACAAGTCATTTAAAGAATAAAGAAATAAGAGTTTTTTTGGACACTAATTTAAATGTAATCATCTTTTTTCCCTTCCCCACTCTTTTAGACAACTACCTAATCCTTCCATCTGGAAACCTGCAGATTCTGAATGTATCTTTAGAAGACAAAGGATCCTATAAATGTGCAGTGTACAACCCAGTTACTCGTGAGCTCAGAACAGAACTCACTGGACATAAACTCATAGTCACCCGTGAGTATTCAGCTCAGCTTTCAGGACTGATACATCTCCAACTGGATAAATCCCATCCCTAAGGTTTTTTGGTGTGGGTAAATCAGCCTAAATACCTACTGGTCTCAGTCACCGTGTCATGGTAAATGTGTGCTGTGTTATTTGCGTGTTCAGTTCTTACTTCCCCTTATTGTGAGGGAGCAGCACAACTGCTTTTCCAATCCCAAGGAGCACTTAGCCTTTGTAAGGGTGGTGTTGCTACTACTTCAATTACCAAATTGATTTTGGGGCAAGACTTTGGAAGAGAGCGTTACGGCATTGTGCTGAGCCACAAGGATAAGCAGCCATGTGGGAAAAGTGTGGCAAACTGGTGGATGGGATGGGAGAGTGGGTGCTAAGCCTTATCTGCTTTCTTCCAGGCTCTTCCTCAGGTGGCTTCCGCATAGTTCACCCCCTGGCACCCCAGAAGCTGGCAGTGCCCCGGCACAGCGCTCTGACTCTGGAATGCATCGTCAGTGGATCCCCTCCAGCCTCCATCCGCTGGATTAAAGAGGGCCAGGATGTGCTGGGAAAAGGCAGGTGGAAGCTGCTGCACTCGCATCTGGTGACAGACCGGCTGGAGGCATCCGACTCTGGAAATTACTCCTGCGTGGTGGGAAATGAATTTGGAGCAGTGAAATATGTGAACTACTCGCTTACTATACTTGGTAAGAACTAAAGTACAGTTCATGTCCAGGCTGTGGATGTTTTCTTTGTCTCCTTGCTGGCTTTGCAGCTGATTACAAACAGCCCAAAGTTCTTTGTCAACCTAAGCACATCAAAATAAAGAGTAAAGATAGGTTCACAATGACCAGATCTCACCATGTCTCCCAAGCTAAGATCCATAACTATTTATCTCTTGGAATCCTTCACAGTCTGAAATACTTAACAGTGAGGGATAACAAACTCGGAGGGAAGAGCTGCTTGATTTATTTTCCTGCAGAGTGCCAAGTGTAGATGGGATTCAATGTCCATAACGTGCCAGAGATCAGCTGTTTCTCTTCTGAGCTTGTGTGTAAGCAAGAAGCTGGCGAGGTGATAGGTTTGGATGAGGACAAAAACAAAAAGGAGAGAAATCCATTTGGCTGCAAATCGTTTGTGATCTCCCTTCTCCTTTGTAGCAAGTTTTTCTGTCACTCGAGGGCTTTGCATCCATGACTGTAAATACTCATTTCTGAAGTGTGTAAATTCAGCAAACAGGTTGTTGATGCACAAAAAGCCTTTTGTTAGGGGGATGTCATGAAAGAATTGCTTAGAAAATACAGGTGGTTTATTTGCAGTATTAAGCCAAACATGTGACTGCTTGGAATGGAAGGTAGAGACCGTTAAAGGAAGCAAGTATGTGGGGAAAACCAGCTTTAGGCTGGGTACAACTAGAAGCACATGGGGCTTGCTTGGCCTTGGTATGTGCTGTATACAAAGGCAGGGCTCTTTTGTCAGGACTGGGGCTAAGATCAACTTGTGGTGGTTTACGTAAAACTATTTCCCTTTCTAGAACCTGCCTCCATCTCCAAGGGACTGCAAAATGAAACGGTGGCTGCTGGAACCACTGTGCACTTCTGGTGCGATATTGATGGAAGCCCTGCTCCAATGCTCACCTGGTTCCACAATGCAGCTCCCATCCATCCCTCTCCACGACATCTACCGATGGGAAGCAGCCTGCGGATCCGTGGTGTCACCCAGGAGGATTCAGGCTTGTACCAGTGTGTAGCAGACAACGGGGTTGGATTTGCACAGTCCACTGGCAGACTCCATGTCCATCCAGGTAGGAGCACGTGCAGACTTTGAGAACTCACACTAAGCATTTGCACTTCAAGATTTATTCTCTTTTATTCCCCTTCCCCTCCTAGATTATGTATTGTTTTTTTCCTGACCACTGTTAATAGCAAATCTTACAAAGAAAGTGTTTTCTGTTGGGTTTTAAGAGATGTGGGTATTCCTGGGATGAAGCTCCTCCAGCTCCAGCACCTGCCACATGCAGGGACACCTTCCACTATAGCAGGTTGCTCCAAGCCCCATCCAACCTGGCCTTGAGCACTGCCAGGGATGCAGCAGCCACAGCTTCTCTGGGCACCCTGTGCCAGTGCCTCAGCACCCTCACAGGGAAGAGCTTCTGCCTCAGAGCTCA
>JASSUY010012297.1:0-33596 GCA_032466535.1 Forpus xanthops
GCATTCACAGCTTCCCTGGGCAACCCATTCCAGTGCCTCACCACCCTCACAGTAAAGAATTTCTTCCTCATATCCAACCTAAATTTCCCGTTTCAGTTTGAACCCTTTACCCCTTGTCCTGTCACTACAGTCCCTAATGAAGAGTTCCTCCCTAGCATTCCATGCATTATCTGTGTTTTATAAATAACAGAAGGCACATAATAGAAGGCAAATAGAATGGCACAATTTATGGACTGTTTTCCACAAGGCTCTTGCCAGCCACACCATCAGAGCTCTGCTGTGTCCAGTTGTTTGTGAACATCTGCCCCACCTCACACCCTCCAGCTTCCATGATCCCATTGTCCTTCCTCCCTCTGCCACTAGCCCAACCCCAGCAGCAGGAGCCTGTCTTTCCAGGAAGCCCAAATGGAAGGAGCAGGTTCACCACAGCCTCCCTGCTGGTCATGCCTAAGGCAGCTTTCTGACGCCTGCTGGAGATGTAGGCAGAATTTTCCTGTAGTTTCTCCAGGAGCTGTCGGATAGGCTTGCAGTAGTTGGCAATCTTGCATTCCTTCATCATTTTTGTACCACAAAAAATAACTTCAATATTCACTTTTCAGGATGTTCAAAACCTGCTTTGTTGACAAAGAACCACCTCTCACATTTTACTGATCTCTGGCTGATAGCTTTTACAGCAGATAATTAGCAGGGATGCTGCCTATCAATACTCTTGCATTTAGGAAGAATTATGCTCCCATTTCACAGTTTCAGCACAGCTAATGCAGACATGAGGATGACAGAACTAAGGCGTCAAGAGTAGTGATAATGCAATTATGCTCTCTGATTTTGTGCCTCATGTCACACTAGCACCAAGCAAACTCAGTTACAGGAGCTGCTGTTTAAGGGGTGCTCTGTGAGTGCCAGGGTATTAGGGCAAAGCTTTTCAGGCCTCAGAGGGTTTAGAAGGACAAGGGCTAATGCAGTTCTTGTTCTGGGAAGTACTGAATAAAGTGAAATGACACTGTGGGGTTCCCCTCCTACCTCCTCCGGTACTAGGATTTCATCTTTCCCAAGGACACAAAGCTCTGATATTTCAGCAGTTCTCCTTTTTCAGTGTCTATATATAGCAGTTAGGAAATTCTTTGGGGAGCGGAGGGGTGTATCATCACCCTGACAGAACAGAAAATAATTCCCTCCCCCCCTTTTTTAATTAAAATTCTAAAAAGGCAAGTTAAAAGTCCAGCAGAAGACATGGTTTGTTCCATAGTGAACACACTTGAGCTTGTTGCTCTTAGCTAGTATCTCCATGTCTCAGTTAAGAAAAACAGACTTCTTTCAAAGATAAGCAGGCATTAGAAGCTTGGTCCTAATTCCTGCAGAGGCTTATTTATCCCTCCTCCAGCCTCACTGCCCAAATTTATATTAAATTGAAGAAGCATCTTCTTCTGAAAGTTCCTGATTTTGAAAGGCTGCAACCTTGTATGTTATATCATTTTATGAAATCTAAGAATATCAAAGAGAAAGCTGGTTTGGCTTTATGCCCTACTTAATTTTGTGAGTACAGACTTGAACAGAGTATCTCAATTCTATACAAGCTTGTTTCCTTTAAAAATAAACACAAAGCAACTGTTTACCAACTCCAGAACTCAACAGGCCTTCAGAATAAGTTTGAGTGTCCCAATTTATCTCATCATGGTTTGGTTTTGCAGACCGATGACAATAATACTGCAATATGAGAAGAGAGTCTGACATTTTTAACAGATTACTATCATTAAGATCTTTTTATTTCAAAACAAAGTCATGAAACAGATACCAAACACCAGTAAAGTGACTCTAAAAATCAAACTAGCATATCTCCTTAAAAAAAGAAACTAGCAAATGAAACCATGAAAGATTTAATAACCAGATCATTGGGCTGCACCTGTGTGCATCTCCATTTCCTACACAAGAGTTCCCACTAATACTGTCCAACTCTCAGTTCTGATTGTTACTCCTTTTCCTCTCAAACATCACCAAGGCCAATGGAGCACATTTATTTTTATTTAATCTCCAAAAACTTCCAACTATTCTATTCTAAAACTATAAGTCTAAACAGAAGGAAGCCAAGGAGACAGTATTAGAACACAAAAATTACTCTTCATGGTCTTTAATGAAAGCCAGTTTGTTTCAGAATAGGTAATTAGCAACAGAGGGAAGATGTCTTAAAGGACTTGTTCTATGAACAGCTTGACCGTGTGAATATGTTGACCGCCATGAAGGCTCAAGTGCCTGCAAGGAGAAAGCTTAAAAGGAGGAGGTAAGAGGCATGACATAGAAGTGCGCCTAAGCATGGAAAAATGAGTGTATCAATAAGGTCATCTGAGGATAATCCAGAAGACGCATCTGAGACATTTTGTCAGGAAGGCAAACACCAGTACATCAGATTTAATAACTTCTAAGCATCTGGATATTGCTCTGTGGAAATGTTCACTTTGGTGCAAAAGATTACCAGGTCCTCAAAAACACGAAGAGGAAGGAAAGCCCTTCAGCTCTGTAGGAGCAGCCACTGTCCACATACACTTCAGTGCCATGTCAAAGCCTGACCGCTGCCTCAGGCTGGCTGTACTCCTGATATAGGCCATTAAGTGACACATGTCAGTGGGCATGCCACTGGCCACAGCCACTACTTCAGCTGCCATCCGGGAGAGAGCCAAGACACTGGCTCCTGACCCGTGCCAAGGTGGGAGAGCCTCTTCCCACTCATCCTGAGTGCAGTCCTCATTCAGCCTCTGCACACGTGCACTCCTGCCTTCTGTTCAGAAATTCTGAACAACAGGCTATCACACAATACAGATGCAGGGTGTACGATACTCCCTACAATGCTGTAGCAAACTGCATTAGAACCACAGCTTGTTTAAAGGATCCTTGTTCTCTGGACACATTATTACCAGGACAGCTAGCTAAACTGGTTCTGCATGTGGCACCACGGCTAAGTAAAGGGGCCAGTTCATTTGCAGAGGAATGTCATTCCCTAAGCCACTCCTCTCCCTACCTTGGTAGGTGGAAGATACACAAACCAAGGATTTAGTTCTGTTCTATCAATCACTTGCAATGCCCTGAGAAATGCAGATTTTAACTTCATGCCAAGTCCTGATATGAAGACTTGTACTCAGGGTTGGGTTGGTTTTGCTTGTTTTGGAGAAGAAATGAAGTAAAAAGTGCAAATAATTTTAGGAAATACACAAAACCGTCACACAATTTTCAGAGTGATTTGTAATTCAGGACCAGTACTGGATAAAATAAAATCAAGCATCTATTTCTTTTCAAAATATATAGTCCAATCATTATCTTATATAGTAAAAGCAACTGTATGGAAAAGCAGCTCTAACAGGGCATTATATCTTTTTAAATTAAATATATAGACAGTGAGAGGTTTTGGAAAGTTTTGGGATTAAACCTATTTGTCTATTTTATTTAGTTATTTTTAAGAACAATGTTATATGGTAGAGTAGAAGCCATTCCTACACAAGTGAAAAGTGGATTTTAAGAAAATAAAAATGATGCACTATGTGCAGCATTATTCTCCAACTGGGATGCTATTAAATCACAACCTGCACAGCTTCCTCTTTACACCTTCTCAGTGAAAGTGTTTGGAAAACAACTGGGAGTGTTTGCTTCCAGTTCATGTATCCCCACAATACCTCCTACTTCCGAGCCCTCTTGAGTTACTGGTGCTCTGTCACAAAGCTGATACTTGTTTCCTTATTATTAGTCTAGCACAGAAACAGACACCTCATGTGCCAGGGTCCCAGCTGCTTCTTGGAAGATGTCTACATACTGTTCTCCATTCTGAGTTTCTCTGGAAAAATGATCCCATTCTATCACATCCCAGTTTTAGGGCCACCTTACCTCATACAACATTTACCTGCAGAGTATTGTTCCAATGTTCTCCAAGTCCTGGCTTGAAAGATGTGCTCCCGTTTCTCTTAATAAGTTAATCACCTGTATGTGCCTTTATGAAAGGAATAGAAACAAACAGAGAAAGTGTCTTGACCAGTAAGCTGTCCCCCTAAATCCAGCATTACCCAAATACACAAACAGTAAAATTTCTTATACGATACTTGCCACAACTGGAGAACCAATGAATCTTCTCCAAGGTGGTAGATGGAGCAAACAGAGCTGCCCTCCCAGTCAAAAAAATCATTCACATATTAAGCTCATGGAGTGCTAAGCTCAGCTCTGAAAATGAAAGGGATGCATCCTCTTCAGAGGATTTTTATTTTCTCTATCTTAGTGCTAGCTTAATTTAACACTTGAAATATTAGTAATTGAAATACATGCAAACAGTGAGGACATTTATTACATTCCTGTATTTTACAGAATATAATGCACATATGTATCAGTCTTGAATAAAATTTGTTACAGTTAAGCAATGAATCTTTACATCAACACAGTAGCTAATCAGGTTTTTAGGGCTAAAAGAATACAGTGAGTATTCTTAGAAACCTCCCACAAAAGCATCTTTTCCTAACCACCTCCACCCAAGACCTTTTCCATTTGGAGTCTTTAGGAAGTCTTCCTTGTCCTTTCCTTTGAGATAAAGGGACAAATGGATATTTAAGCACTGCCAGCCAAGTCCCGTATCTTAGTCAGATGATTGAGAAAGCCTACAGAAAAAGCCAGCCTCTAAAGGTACTACTGTGGATAGGAAATACTATGACAGATGACAAATGTGCAACGCATTTTTCACAACTGACCTAGTGAAAGGTTCAGAACTAGGTTTGCAAAGGAGGTGACAGCCTGCTTCTCTGCTCAACAAATGATCCACTTTACAAATCCAAATGCTTTTTTTTCCCCTCCAAAAAAACTGTGATGACACCAGGACATCAGGAATACTTTCACAGTTCCTCTTATAAGTAAGTCGCTATGCTGTAACACTTTAAAATAAAGAGCTGGGCATGTCATAGAGTGGTGAAGCACTAGAACAGGTTACCCAGAGAAGCTGTGGATGCCCCATCCCCAGCAGTGTTCAGGGCCAGGTTGGATAGGGCTTTTAGTAACCTGGTCTAGTAGAAGGTGTCTTTGGCCATGGCAGGGGGTTGGGACTAGATGATCCTGAAACTCCCTTCCACCTTAAACCATTCTTTGATTCTATGATCATTGTAATAGGAAATGTATGGGCTTTTCCAACCCATTAACTAAAACCTCATCTGTAGTAATTAAAAACAAAAATAAGCTTACATATGCTTTATATTAAATCTCTTGCATTTTCTTGGAGGTAGCCATGGACCTTTCCATTGCAGAACTTGGCCAAACCACTTATCTCATCCCTCTACTTCTCTTTAGGAAACTCCACCTAGAATGAGAAATTACTTTACAGGCCAGTATTAATCCTCTTTAAACTTACATGTTTCATGTATGGTCTTAATTTATAAAGTAAGCAACTGTACAAAGGCTACAGGAATCATTTTGCTTTTCGAAACACAGGTTACTTAAACCTACCAAACAGATTATTTTAAATAGTACTTTGTTTCATGTGACATAAAAAATCTTTCTTCATTTCATGGCAAAGTGTTGCTGGAACAACACACACTGCAGGTTTGTTCATCTATCTGAAGTATTTTTTCAGGTGGGTCCCTTAAGACATGGCTAGTCATCCATAAGAATCTCCTTGAGCCAGCAAATAATGGCACAGCTTCCTATTTCAATCTGTGATGAAGAATGAATGGTACATATATGACAGTTTTAGTTCAGACTGAAGCAGTAGTCAGCTGAAGAGAAATTTGACATAAAGTAGAATAAGTCTGTTCACTCAAGCTCACACTGGATACAGAACTGAACATGGGGAGCATCTGCTTACTCTCCAATGACTGCCCTATACCATTCCTCATTTCCTACCTTATATTTGAAATCACAGCATGAAACTAATGCTTTTTAAAATAAAAGCTATGCTATGGGACAGAATGAAAAGATAAAAGGCAGCAAAGCATGTAATGTGTGTTACCTTGCCTTAGTGTGTTTTCCCTATGAAGTCCGTACCCGTGGATACTACCGAAGAGACAGAGTTGAGGTTTTCCCTCCCCTACTGTAACTATTTACTAGTCACTGGTAGTGAGATTCCCTCCAGAAAGCATTTCATGTCCCACCTACACAACACAGGCCATTACTACTCTGAGTGGGACTCTATAATTTGATACAGACAGATTTGGAAGCATTTACCCCATGTTTAATAGAGCCAATTTAAGTGAGGAAAAATAGTGGCTTGAAATAAATATTTAAGCATTGAAACTAAGAATGCTTACAATAAATGCTTACAATAAAACATTTCTAAACAGAAGTACAATGTCACGATGACTGGGAATCATTCATGTTTCTTGGTATGGAGGGAAGAAGAGGAAGTGGTATATACCACACTGCTTGCAAATGGAAGGGTAAGAGAGGGGAAGAATAAGGACAAATAGTATTGCACATCTTAAAAGTGTTAAATTTAGTACTGTGACTATGAAGAACATAGTCCTATATAGAACATATTGTGACTATGAAGCAACAGATCCATCCAAGAAAGCAAATGGACCACCTCACACATTCCCGTCGCTCAACATGAAAACTATGCAGGAGGTTAAGTCGCACTACAGCTTGTTCTTACTTGCACTCAGACAGTATTTACATTCTGCAGAAACTTAAGCCCTATCCAGAGTACTACTTCTGCTGTCCTGTACCTACCACAAGAGCATTATTCATATTTCAAGGGGCTGGCTGTGAATTTTCTGATACTGTCATGTCTTAGGCACATAAGAGGTATTTGTCTTTAGAAGTTGTTTAAGTACTGCTCTCCTGTGGCTTTACAAAAGCTTCATAAGGGTCACAGTTTAGCTGACCTGAAGTTCAGCTGATGTCATGAACCATGAACTTCTTGGGAACAGTTCAAACGCAAATCCCATTTTAAGGTGACAACATAAAACCAAAAGCAGAGCAACTGCTGGACAATGTAGAGGGAAGGCCAGTATCATCATGTTAACCTGGAGTGCATAGCTGCTTGTCTAGTCTAGCCCCAAGTTTCTGACAAACAAAACCATGAGGAGCTGTTGTCATCTGAGAACTGTTCCTGACTCTCCCTTTTCTTACCAAAATGTGCCTCTTGATCAGACACTGCTGTAGAAGCAATGCTATTTTGCATATGTTATTTAAGTTAGCCTTTTCATACTACCACCATCATTAATCTGCTCTCTGAAGGAAAAAAACAAACAGACAAAAAGTGTTTCTAGTGTCTCCTCCCTGCTAGATTCCATTATTGATAACACTGGAGATAAAATGCCCAATATATACAAATATTTTAATGGATTAATAGCAAAATAAATGATTCAGTGTGGTCTTCAGCATTCACTGCTATGAGTGAAGTCTGAGTTACACTTAAAAGCATATGAACTCTGATGGTTGATGAGGGTTCTGGATTCTACAGTAGTCAAGGTGCCATACAGTACATATCATCTTAGGCCTTCACTTGGCAGATAGTTATTAGAAGTGAACCAACTTCAAAAGGAATGAATCACACATGTGAAATTAATACACACGTAAGAGTTTGCAGGATTGGGGCCTTAGGGTGCACACCTTCCACCAACTCTCTTTAAAGAAATGCAGGTGTCATGTATATCCAAACTTGACTGGCTTCATTCTTTTTCACGCTTGCTCCCCTAGCAACTGGAATGGTTATGGCAGGATCAGCTTAGTTTTACTTGTTTGGTTTTCTGCATCGTATCAGTGGGAATTTTATGCTTAAATACTGCAAGGACAGGCTTTAGAGCATTTCTGGAGTCAGTGGTGGTTAGATTTTCACTCTGCCTTAGATTTCCTGAAGTAATGTAAATGTAACCTTGCAAAATATCAAGTATTTAAATTCAGATTTATGTGGGAGGTAATTTTACTGCTTCTAATCTGATGTTCTCACAGCACTATATGAGCAACTCCCCATTTTCAACTTTCTACCACTGCTCTACAAGTAAATGAAAGTACTTTCACTACATTAAATACACACAATTTTTTTTTAAAGACATTTTCCTGCTTAGAGAGTTTCTATTATTAAAAAAATATTATTCTATTGTTTTGAAAATGAATTATCCCTTGAGGGTACTGTAAGAAATTAAAGGAATGCTACTAATTTTGATATGTCAAAAACTTGGCCTAAATTAACAGTGGTCTGGTTTAGCTTCATGCATAAAGTGAATGAGACTACACACAAATTGCAGTTACAAATGAAAAAGCAGAAATGCAGTTTATTTCTTATTTAGAAGGGACTTCACATTCTATCATCTAAAGAAACAAAGAAAGAGTCCTTTAAAGTAACAAAAATTAAGAGACTATCATTGGTATAGCTCAAGTTGCCAGTCTGCTGGCTGACAGTGCTACGTTAAGAAGCTTTTAAGAAGAGACGTTACCTCCTGATCATCCTTACAAATTATTAGATGGAAAAGAGACATCAGTCACCATTAGATAAGCTTGCATGCTTAGCTAAAAGGCAAGCTACTGAGAAATGTGACATAAAAAACTGGAAGAAAGCTATTTTTAAGATGAGTGGATACTGTACTGCAGTTAAATGCCAATTAAACAAATATTAATTCTTACAAAATGGGATTAAGCTGATGCAATAGTCATTAAAATTGAGAAAGTTACAATATTAAACAGTTTAAAGCATTGACTGCTCATAACGATCGGTTTTCCCTCTTCCCTCTTTGTACACTGCATCAGGATAATCTCTTCACTTTCTGCATGCAACTATTTAATAAATAGAATTTAAATATTTCTATAACAGAAATATTTTTAGTGGGTATCTAATTACACACATATACAGCTGCCTGCTCTTTACCATTGTCCTTTATATGCTTATCAGTGTGAAATACACAGCAGATCATAAAAACACATTTATAAGATTAGCTCTAAGTCTACTGTTCCTCTCACTCCAACAGTAGAAACAAAAAGAGAAACTGAAAATGGTTATGGTGCCCTGTCCTTTTAAAATTCCCTATATCAAAATGGGCGTGCAGTTTTAAAGTGTATAAGAGTCTAACACAGGAGTGGCAATGCAAAGGAATCCAAACAACAAGCTCATGTGAAATTCCTCGGGCGGTAGATGGGTGCGGTAAAAAAGTAGGTGCCTGATTTGCAGGAACTTCTAATGGTATCTGATGCTTTAGCATTTTCTCACATTGGACCAGAGCCACATCTATTCAACTGCGAGGTTATTTGTTTGATTTGCTGTTGGGCTTGTTTTGCTTTAAGAGTTTAAGGGTTTGCCACTTATATATTCATGAGATAAGGCAACAACTACAAAGCCATAGGTGACCATGCATTAGGTATGGCAATAGCACAGTGTGGCCACACAGGATTTCAAGTCTCAAGTTAATAAAGCGTGTTGAGTTTTCCACATCTGGTCTTTGAGACGGAAAAAGCCTTCAAGTTATTCCTGCAGCCAATGCAATAGCAGGACTGTCAGACCTCCCACACAGGTAACTCCAGCCTGACAGACCAGGTAAACTTGTCAGCGTTAGAAAGCTATAGGAATACCTGGGGATAGACATCCATGAAAGCCATGAGAATCCTATCACTCCAAGCTCCTTTACAGAAAAAAAAGCTTCTCTCCTGCCATCATACAGACTGAATATGAGATAAGGAACTGAAAGTGGATCAAAGAAACAGCAGATTAGAGCATGCAGTTTCTAACACGTTAGAAGACCAATGGCTCTATGAATCCCCAGGCTATATAAATTGGTTTAAAATTGAATTTTGATACCTGATAACGTTTTTAGTCTGTGCTATGGCCATTCCTTAGGACTATACAACATGGAAGAGACCAGTAAATTGCATGTCCATGACTACTATTCAAGATGTGCTGACATCCAGAAGAACAGGAAGAGGAAATTCACAGAGCAGGCAGAGCCATGCAGCAATCCCGTATAATTAGGAGTGGGCGGAAAAGAAAAATCAAAAAACCAGTCACCAAGCAAGAGACTCAGGAAAGCACTGGTAGAAGGGAAAGATTAAACATACCAACCTACCGGTACATTTTGTGCCAATTGAAACAGTCTGGGTTTGATGAGAAAGGGGAGGGCAGAAAGAAACCAGACAGCCCTTGGTCCTGCTTGCTCACTTCTGATAGTCAAAAGGAGTGATCAGTTTGGCTCTGTTTTATAAGAAAGCTTCATAACAAAGAGCGGAGCCCTGAAATTACTGACAAACTCTTGGCATGAAGGTAGCACTACGTTACCTTATGCTAAAATTCTGCATGCATACCAAGTTGTTTACTTTCCCAGTGTCACAGAATGGTTTGGGTTGGAAGGGACCTCAAAGATCATCTAGTTCCAACTCCCCTGCCATGGGCTTTTATTTCATATTATTTTGAAACAAGCTTTTAATTTAGACTAGTCACATTCTTCATGAAGCTGGTTTCTGTTACTTTATCTGATGTCATTTACTTGTTTGCTAAGACAAAACAAGACCAAACACAAGTATGGACTTTAAATCCAAAATGACAGAAGGCTCATAAACATTACATAGAGAGGTGTATAAAGCATTTTGTTACCTGAACTTGATCGCATTCATCAGCGGGGTAGATCCGTATCTGTCTCTAGCATAAACAGTTGCACCAGATGTCAACAAATACTCAACTAATGGTAAATGCCCTTCAGAGGCTGCAATATGAAGTGGAGTTCGGCCATCATAGTCTCCACAGCTCAGGTTTCCACCCTACAAGAAGACAGATCTCCTTTGCATGCTACAAAGATAATGGCTGCACATGAAATTGTTGGTACAACAGTTGATGCATACAACGCATTTTCATTCTGCCATCAAAATGTTAAGCTTGTCAAATTTACTTAAAATTTATCTTGTAGCATTGTTTTAGCACCAATAAAGATATTTATTCCACCTTCTGTGTGTTTGCCCCTCCACGTATTGGCATTGTTCATTTCACCTTCTGCATGTTCCCCCCTCCACGTAATCTCATTGCAGTCCCTTCAGATATGCTCTTTATTGCAGTAGACCACACAGCAGCTTTGTGCCTACAGTCTGCTAATTTACTTGTCTTAGTTTACTGTTATTTTCAGATATATATATCCATACTTGAGGCCAATTATTGAAGTCTCAAGACCAAAGCAAAGAGAGGAAAAAAGAAAAGAGGTGTAGAAGATAATACAGTGAAATGTCTGTTTCTTTTTTCAAGTATAATCCAAAATTGAGCCATGTGGAGGACCAAAAATCCTGAATTAGCACTGCACTGTGTTTTGCTTAAATAAAATTTCCAAATTCCTTTTTTTAATCATGACAGATTTACATTCAAAAGCTGGATACTATGAATATGCATAAAGAAAATTAAGTAAAAAAAAGCAGCACAAACCATTTTAAAGAGTTCCAAAGTTAGCAGATAAGAACTTATATTTTAATCTACCTGTATTTTCACAGTTCAAAAGAAAATGTAAACAGCTGAGAACCAGACAGGGGAAAGAACATACCAGTTTTGAAAGGCAAAGACTGAGAAACCGTGAAACTGACTGTATTAGTCAAAGCACCTTGATTCTAAGACTTAGGTAGTTGCTTACCCGTGATTACAGCTTCCTCCTGTCATTTACAACTCTATTTAGAAATTAATGTTTTGTACAAACTGTTAATTTGACATTACCATTTCTGCTATGGCTCTTAGTGCATCAATGTCACCCAGTTTAGCTGCAGCACAAGCCAAAGGTGGAATTAATGCATCTCTTACGGCTTCTAACTCCTGAGAAACAAATAAAATTAAACATTAAATATCAGCCTTGCCTCTAATGTGATTGATGTCTAAGTCATAAAAATACTACCCTTGCTTGCATGTAAAGTTTCCAAATTAGTCATTTGGATATTTAAAAATGGTAGCATTCAGTTCTTGGAAGGAAAGAAATCTTATGTTTATTTTACATTTTGTCGGTCTCACATCATAAAATGTATATTCCTCCCCGGCAAAACTACAATAACCTGATACGTATGTAGACATACACCATTTAAACTATGCCCTTATTAACATCTCAGTACTGCCATAGTTTCACACCAGTACACTAAGAGAAATAGCACTGGTAGGAGTTGAGAAAGACTATATAGTTCAGTCTCCTCAAGACTGGTTCAACTGTCTTACTGTGATTCCTCAGACATTTGTGTAACCTGTAACTCCAAACTTCCACTGACAAGCCCCATAGGCCCTCTAAATATCTTCCCTTTTCTCATACTTACTAAAGAAGAACCATACATTCAGGATTTATTGGCTACTAAAAATTTCATCTTCCCTGAAACCAAGCCAAGAGAAAAGCAAATACTTGTATCTTACAATCAATACTGTATTTTCTCATTTGTCAGTTGTGAGGGACTAATACTAAACACCACAAATTACACTTGTATAGTGCTTCCCTAGTATCAGCCTTCTATGACTGCATGTAAAATTAAGCTGGTTTACCCATTATTATTTGGACTGCTCCAAACTGTCAATACATTTGACCACAGAAATACTAAACACTTCTTGATATCATTGATAGCTTGAATTACAGCAATTGTCTGAAGCTTGTTATTGCAACTAGCCAGCCAAAAAAATAAACTCAAAGAGAGGGGAAAAAAAAAAAAGTTAATATGTTTTTAATTAAAAACATTTTAATGTTATGTTTGTCATTGTGTCCTTTCTCCCTAACCCAACTGGTTAGCTGGGACACTCCGTACTGAAAAATAACATAAAAGCTCCAATGTTCCATCTTCTTTCAGCTTTGCTGCTCATCTTTAAGCTAGGCTCATTTAACTGAGTTTACAGCTTTACATGAGTTCAATTTTAAATATCTGAATGTGTACCTCCTTGCTGCTGATACTCAGAGATTTCGCAATCACTTGAATAAACTTGCTATCTCTCAGAGAGATCTTGGCTCCTGTGGGTACAACAGTCATTTCTCCTCTTAGATTCTCACTCAGCATCTGAAAAGCAAGCAATCAAATCCTTTGTTAGCAGAGGAAAAATATGGTAGTATCTAATAAAAAACCTTAGGATCAAGTTAGAAAATTGTTTGGAGAAATTATGGAAACTAACTGAATGCAGACAAAAGATTAAAGAAATAGTTACTGTTCCATGAAGACTGCAAGTTTAAAAAGACAAGGGGGAGGGGCAAAAGACAGGCAAATAAAACTTTCTTCCAAAGCAAAGAAACAAAAATAAGCATATAACAAAACATCCCATTTTTTAGTGTATGCAGACAAAAGTTTCCTAGTGGGGTAAGCTGCAGCCAACTTAAAAACACAAAGATAGTAAGTAATTAGACGAGTGAGGCTGAAGACCAGAATATTCTGAAATGCTGCCTTTTGCCAGAAATCTCAAACCTCAGTACTCCTACACAGACTTTGCATGTAGGCCTCAAAATGAAGCCAAGTGCTGCCTGTCGATGCTCATGTATTTCAGGGGGGTTTCAGACAGTGTCATTAGCCCAGATTTTGTTAAAATTTGGCCATGGAGCCAGCTTTGAATGCAGAGAGTCTACAGTAGTAATAGCAATTCAGTATTAAAAGAGGTGTGTAACAGTTTGCAGGATGGGTGCATGCAATAATATAACTAGGAAGAAAAAAACCTAGCCCACAACCAAACCAACAAAAGGTCTGCCAATTCACGTAGAGCAAGTGCTTGAATATGGCAGTAAAGAAATGAAAATACTCCAAAACACAGGTTCTGGGAAACCTGGAGAATAGGGAGTGAAGCTAGCCATTAAGAAGAAACAACTGGATTCCTCAATTCTGACAATTTTACATACTGGCAATGTTTCACAAAAGGTTGCTGATGCAGCCATAGAGGAGGACGTAGTTATTTCAATTAGAATTTTAAAAAGCAGGATTGTGAAAGTTTGCAGAAGCCAGATGGGATGTTGGAAGGAGGAATGCCCCAGGTTTACTTATGTCTAGGCATGCCCTTTATTAAAAAAACCTCCAAGAGCTGACAACACTGTAGTTGTCTGCTGGAAGAGTCCCATATGCGTGTAACTCAGAGGATACCAACTGCTTTGGCGCACTTTTAGAGTTTGACAGGTTGAGATCATTGCTTTGTGCAGGTAACCTTAGCAATTGGCACCTGTGCTAAATGCACCCAATGGAAAGCCCTGTGTGCCTTAGTCCTACCAGCTCTGCAGCCAGCTCTGCAGCCATTTGCATGTGTCTGGGGGCACATTCCTTGCTGCTTCGTGTTGAAAGAGAATCCTAAAATAACCACACCAGCTTCAGGAGAGCTTCCGTCTCTTGGGAGACTATTGTTTGTTGATATGTTTAGCTGAAGATATTGCCACAGACAACATATTTCCAGGCTTTCTTCTTCTCGTGGTCTCTACCACTCATTCCTGCCCAGGCAGTGCAGTATGCTGCTTCCTTACTTGTGCCAACACAATTGTTTGTGGGTATGTACAATGAGTCAAATGAGGAAACTGATCCTGCTTAACTCAAAGAAATTGCAAAAGTTATTTTGTTTTTCAAACCATACAAAGGAGGTTCCAGTACCACCACAGAAAACTGCCTAGCACATTCCAAAGGGCAGCACATGAAGATGCAGGAGTACCGTATGCCAGTGGTACCTTAAACATCCTATCTCCAAGTCCTCACCTGAGTAAGGCAGCTATCTCACCTCAGCAAAGCAGATCTCAAATTAAGTTTTAACTCACACACCTAGGCAGGAAGCCAGCTGGGAAAGTCACTCCTGTCCCAGGTCAAATAATTCTCTGTGCAAGAAAATTAAAGTCTGCATTAAAAAAAATAGGCCAGTTTGTTCCAGGGTCAGTGAGTGTACCAGAGGGACATCAGTGAAAAGCCTGGGTTTCTAAAGTGTATGTACACAAACACATGCAATACTATTACTCTTCACACAGCATTTTCTCTCCTGTCAAGCATGTTCTTGCACACAGTACATTCTTGCCATCCTCACCAAAAAAAAAACATATAGCTCCTCCTCCTCTCATTTTTCAGAGCCAGGGCTTTGGCAAACAATCAAAAGCTCAGAGTCTGAAACTGTTTCTAAACATGACAAATGGTACTTCCAGCCACCCCACTTATCATCCGAGGTATCCAAATACGTTTGTCTGAAAAGCTGCTACTGGTTGGAAGATGTTGAACATGAAATAATGATCAAGTTTGATTCAGTTTTAATAAAAACAAAACATCCTAAAATACACATGTGCATGCAGTGCTTAAGTCTAGAGAGTGACTCATCATGATGTCATCTCTGAAAGTGATCATGATTTCACTGCATATGAGCACAGAAAGACATGCATTCCTGCAGACTGCTTCTCCCTTATCCAATTCAGAGCTATATGATCCTTGTATAAAAGGAACATGATATATAACTATAGAATTTGAGAAAAAAAGCCTTGATTAAGCACCAATGAACAGTAAGAACATTGTTAAAGGGGTTATGATTTTAAAAACAGCTACAGTTGGTCCTTAGAATAATCCTGTTTTTTATGTATTTATAAAGTGTATATCCTCTTAGAGAAACAAACCCTAACCCTGTCATGAGCAATGCTATAAAGGCAGAGGCTGTAGGCAATATTTCTTTTCAGAATTAGCTTTGTGCAAATGAGTCTTGCATGAACTGTTTTACCACACTAAGATCAATGGCAAGATCTTTGCTGACTTCAGTAGGGTTAGGATTATGTCTTCCACGTAAATTTCTCCATATGGGTTTTTAGTATAGAAATGTCCAAGGTAGATAACTATCATTTCAAGATGCACTTTTATGACTTGGTGATGGTTTCTACCTGACATATACAGAGAATTCTTTTCTCTCTCAATCTACATGCATTCATTCGCCTATCAGTATTTTCCTTTGGGATAAAAACATGCCCTGTTCACATTATTGCTCTAGAACCATTTGCTTTTATATGCAAGAGAGAAGCTCAAGGTACTCAGCTAAGCTGAAGTCAGCACAGTAGATGAGAAAGTTAAAGCCTTTCAAGGTTACACTGAAATACTTACCTGCCTCTTCTCCTCCCAACTAAGCTTACTCTTGCTGAGCGTGTATGACAGTTTAGTTAGGGCTGCCTCTGGCGTCATATCACCTCCAGGAATTACGCCAACATCAGCGAGAGTCTGGATAAAAAGGAAAAATGATTCCAATTAGCATAGCATTCAGAAATACCTGCATGTACAGAAAATTAATATGAATGATGAGTAGCTACACAGAACACAATATGCAGCTGTGCTTCCACTCTCTTGCTTCTCTTACTGCTACTGTAATTTTAGTTATCAAATACTGAGCAAATACTAAAATCAGCTGAATAAAAATTAGTTTTACTTTAAATTCCTTCTCATGCAGTAACACATAAGGATTCAACTAAACACTTGCCATGGTCACTTACTGCGCAAAAAGGGAAAGCTTACAGATCTGTATCAGCTACCTGCAGAGTTGTCAGATTCCCTTTATTGAAAAGCTGCAGTTACTATGTTTTAACCCAGTGGCATTTTGAACGCTGTCAAGTAGGCTGTTCTCATACAGACATATTTATCATTCTTTTATGGGGCATTGCTTTGGACTAATTCCAGTACTACAGCATGCTTACAGCAGGATTTTTTCAGATCCTTTCAGGCCACACTAGCAGCGTATGATTTAAAACATTCAATTAAAGTACACAGTTTACACCTTTTGACAAGAACAACTAAAAAAAATGTCCTTTTGAACTTATCTTCCTGGTACTAAAAAAAAAACCCAACATTAAAAAAACAGTTAAAACAAATCAAAAAAGCAGAAGGATCTTTGCCATGGTCAGCAAGGCCGATATATGTTTTCTCATGGGAAAACATATAAAAAGAAGTTGAGAAATACTTTCTGTACTGCAGACCCAGCCAAGACTGTTAGGGCTTTTTCAGTTCGAGAAAGAGGAGGAGGAAGGGATTTCTCAGCTTCCTTCATATACCTAAATTCCCCTCAATTAGAAGTATCTACTGTGCAGATGGATCAGAGGCCAGATATTCAGTTAATTAAACACTTCAAGGGAAACCAGGGACACAGCTGACCCACCTGGCTAGCTCAAATGAGAAAAAAAAGGCTTAGCCACATGCAAAGGGCTGTGACAGATTTTATTTAAAGAAAAATCAGAGTAAACTTAACATTACAACAACTTGCATAGAAAAGGTTTTTCTCTTCCTTCCATACATTTTAGAAGTTCAAGCAGAAGATCACATAAAAGCTAGGTTTCATTCTCATGTTGTTTTTTCAAATGTAAGTTTGATGTCTCTTATTGAGCTAACTGCTTTCTTCTTTCCGTGTGGTGTTCTATACAATCCATGTATTCCTGTCCTATTTGCTACAGAGCATGGGATCTTTGCAAAAGTTACTACTTCTCAAAACTCCCCCAGTAAGTTATGCAAAAGTTTTATCAATACCCAAAGAACTGCCCATATCAGAAAATACTGAGCTTGGATACTGAAGAGGTGGAAAGAAACTCTTATGATCTCCTTTTCTTTCTCCTTAAAATAGACTATGCGTTCTTGAAGCAAATATAACCTAAAGCTGTGTCAAAACCAATGTTAAAAGAGGCAGGTTTCAGCACCAAAGTACCTAGGTCTTCTTACAGTCAATGAAGGGGCTGGCTCGAGCAGATGCATGATTGCTCCCAACAAAACCAGGTGTCTAGAAGAGGAGGATGAGTCACCCTCTGGCAATGCTTCTTGGCTATTTAATGGCTAGGGTTTTTTTTTATAAAAGCCAGTTAAACTAGCTTCCTCCACACTACTACATGCAACACATACTCTTACATGGCTTTGAGCTCTTATTAGTCCTAGTGATGTCACATCTTAATACACAATTGAGAAACTCACTACAAAATACCCTGGATATTAACAGTATCTTCAGAAAGCCTGCTTTAAACTACCCTGCATGGGCTAAACACATCTGTTTCCATTCTGCAAGATAGAAACTTCCTTACATACTGCTCTCCATTCTCTCACTGAATTCAGTTGTACTTCCAGTCAAATAAAAAGTTTGGAATACGGCTTGCATTTGCAGACTTTCTTGATGCTCCTACATTGTAGCTAAGTAACTAGCCTACCAAATATTTATTTGATCATCTGACCCTTCAGCTAGCTTCTAGTGCAGTGGAATCCCTTTGGTGGAGACACTACCTATCTAATGCAAGTCATGCTGGAGTGCTGCATGCAACAGGAGTAAGCAATCACTAATTTGGGATTTCAGCTGACCGTTTTGACCATTGGGGCCAGGAACAACAGGATCTTTTTTTGACTATCAGAAGTATATAATCAAGTTGTACCAGTGGGATGGTTCTTTTACACAGCGCTAGAGTCTGAAATTATTGCACAGTCCTTACCTGCCCTGTTGCATAGACTGTTTTGACAGACCCTCGTAAGCACTGGGTGCAGTTTAGAATTACTACTTTCCGTTCAGTGGCTTTCTTCAGTTCTTCCAGCAAGTCTTCTCTATTGTTTGGGGCATTGCCACTTCCATAAGCTTCAAGTACAATGCCCTCGATTGGAGGCTGAAGAAATGCTTTTACCTATTTAAAAATAAAACAGAAGAGAGAGAAAAGGTGTGTTTAAGTTACATGAAGATTTTCATGTATGGCATGGTGTTTTTAAAAATGGTCTATTCCTATTATAGTCTTAGAGGCTCTCATGCATTACAGTCTTCTCATGCCTTTGTCTGCTCCTCATTTGCAGTAACTGGGACTGCAGAACAAGCTTTAAAAAAATGAGAATTTCACTCAATAGCATCCTTTAAAATTCCTAGAAGGATATATATTAAAATAAACCATTTTCTGCAGTCATGGCCTTGGTGTGAAAAAGGCTGCTACTGTTCAAGCACCTTTAGCAGGCTATAGTGTTGCACCATGGCAGAGCAAAAAGACTTACTTAGAAAATAAATGTAGAATTATTAACTGAGATTAGAACCACCACCCCTGCACAGATTTGTTACTTCAGCAAAGAGTTCTGTTAATAAATGTCTGCCTAAGAAAGAGAGTCTCACCTTTCGGGAAAGAATGTTCTAATGAAGCCTGGAGTTTTTTAACTCAAAACCTAATTGTTTTAGCTCAAGGCAGATTAAAAAATAAAGAGGCTCTAATACATTCTGGGTCAGTTGTTACTCAGGTAGCTGTTGTGCCTAACTGTAAGAGAGTGCCTAGCAAAGTCCTCTTCCTAGAAAGACACATTTTAAACAACCTAAATGTTTTCTTGCTGATCACATATGCTAAATGCAATACACTGTAAGCCCCTATGAGGCTAACTATGCAGTTGGAGTCTTATTGCAAATATACCACCCCTCTGCCTTTCCATCTGTTCATATTCACCTAAAAAGGATGGTAATACGATTGAGGAGTGCTGCTTAAACTACTGGATTCAATTTAAGATGGCAACAGCCACAAAAGACCTGTCAATTTAACAGAGATGGTATTAGACAAAAATTTAAAGACCTATCTCCCTAAATCCACAGTTCTGCAAAATAATTTCTAAAGGCAAAAAAAGTCCTACCTCTCATTTTCAGCAGCAAAATCCCATTTCTCATTTTCAGCTCTATAGGAATGCTGAGGGTCATGTTAACCATCAGCGTGAAATAAAATGAACCTTAATAAAGAAGCATGAATTGTAGAAGTAATTACTCTCTTCCATCCACCATTTTGTGCATTCTTTGACAAGCTATCTATTAATATGCCTCAATATGCAGCAGTTGAGAATTTCTCATGGTCACAAAAAATGAAGTTTTTATCAATAGTTTACGGCATATGAAAATAGTCTTTAAATTCTCTGATATTCAAAAAAATGTTTATCAGAAGAAGACAGATCCTTCCCCTTCCCTCCAAAACCCCAACCGCTACAACAAACAATGCAGCTTCCCTACTTCAGCTAACAACTCAAGTACTGAGCATCCCTTCACTCGCTTCCAAAATGAAGTGGTGACACTCACAACAGCAGCAGTGATTCCTGGGAAGATGCGCAGAAGCCCAACATTTCTGTTCATATTGGTGTGAACTCGAAATTTCTTTTTGGTACTGGCTCTCCACACTGTTTCCCAATTTACTGTTAAGAGAAATAGCCTTTTAAATTTCATATTAAGACACAGCATTGAGTACACCTGTAGCACTTCATACTTAGAACATTGTCTTTAAAACTGTTTCTTATGTAGAGGATCCATGGAAGGCAATGTATTTTTGAAAAGGAGAAGTGAAGACTCACTTAAGCCAGCAGTCATAGCAACTGATCTAACACATCTTATTTATTAGGTGCCACAAAATATGTCTTCAAGGCCACACCCAGGCCAGGCTCAACTGCTTTATATTTTAGCTTTAATTCCAAAACAGTCTAGATTCTGAGGTAAATTAGTATTACTTATACATATTTCTTAGTTGTTGCCCTTCAAGGAGATATTAAACATGGATGCTTAATTCAATTTAATAGCATTTTATAGCAAAGGCTTCCAAAATTAATAGTTTACTTCAGTGATCATTAGTGAAATGGCTCATTTATCAGACACAAAGCTGCATCGCTTTACTACAACCTCTGGAAAAGAGAAGTCTGATAGCAGTGCAAAGGATCTAAGTCCTAGACCTGAAGGGTCCACAATGCTGAACATGTCCTGTCACTGCCGACTCTCCCAGTTCTGAGCGCTCAGAAAGCCACAACCAACAGAACGCTCTGCAGGTCTAGCATACTGACCTGAACTTCTTTGTTATGTAGTTGGCATGATACCAGCCTGGATTCATGTTTAGAAAACAGACCTTCGTCTTCCCAGACATAAGAGATGACAAATTCAGTTACTGTTGCCGCTAATCACCTCCAGTGTTTATTAGGTAGTTACTAACGATTAAATAAAATAGCAAGGATTCAATTAACTCCGATTATACATTTAGAGCCAGGAGCCAGCTGTTTAACTAATAGTCTGTTTGTGTTGCATTATTAGAAACCAAGTCATGCATTATTGATTTCAAAATTTTACTACTTCAGTGTAGGAACACAGCAGTCGTTGGGCTGACAGCTCCTACAAGGCAGAGGAAGAGGTTTAACCAGCAGTCAACAGATAGCTCAGAGCACCATGCTTCAATGACCGTACCATAAAGCTACCTGTTTCCCCATCATGATTTAAGCTGTTTAACTTTTGGAGAAACTCTCAAGCAGCAAGACAGATAAAAGATCTGCATGCATAATACTGACTTGCTCTCAGCCATGCGGAGAGTTACTCACGCCAATTACTGTTGCAATCTCTAGCAATCAGCAGACAGCCACTTGCAAAAAAAATGAGAGTAAAAGTCTCCATTGAAGCCTGCTCTATTGCCCCATTACTAAAGATACTAAAAACTACACAATGCATTAAGTCAGGATAGAAATCACCTGTAAGACTAGAGCCACTGTATGTTCTTTCTAAAGGTACCATACATCATTAAACAGGTCAGAAGCAGTTGGCATGGCAGCATGTTTGTCCTACAAGCCACGTTTTGGCACATGGATTTCTAATGCCCTGAGAATGGGAGAATAGAACTGTAGACCACTTCTAGTTTCTTTCTTTGTGCTAGGCTGGCTACCACTGTTCTGAAACCACCTGGCTGGATTTAGTAGTTAGCCAAGGAGCTCTCAGAGGTCTCCATGAGTTTTCCAGAGTGAGTTACAGGCATGCAGGATGTATAGGGGTAATGCAGAAAGCTGTGCATTTGTTCTGTTTAAGGTTCATAAGCCTAGCTAACCACACTGGTTCATAAGCACTGTGCTTTAGGAGCAGCAGTGTTTAGCAATAAATCCAATTCTTTTAACCTTCTAACAGACTAATTCTTTAAAAGCATGCTCCTCTATAAGAAGGGATGACAATAAAATTGTATTAAAGGTTTCTTTCCTTTATCCTCCATAAGCTAGGAGTCCCTGCCAAAACTTCACAAAAGCATACTACTAAGTTTGGCAACTATTAGCATCCCTAATGCGTGTAACGAACTTGAAGAATGAACTGAGGGAACCTGTCTTGGCATGGATCACTAAGATACTGCCAAAAGTAGAACACCAAGGAGGGAGATCAGAGGATAGGTTCAGAAATCAGACCTATACCAGGCCTATACCTGTACTCTTGAAGTGCGCTCTACCAAAAACCTTATCTTCTTTAAGATAAATGTAATGCATGCAGACATAGTACAGTGATGTAATTCCAAGCTATATTAAAAAAACACACTAAAGATTGCACCCGAGTTAACATTCTCTTGGTCATGAACCCCATCAGCCTATGTAACATGCTTGGTATTGCAGACTCCACAAATGTCAGTTTTCTATTAGACAAGAGTCTAAAAGGCAGAACAAAAGGCAAGTGCAATGCAAAAGTCAAAGACAAACAAATTACATAAAAGCCAACTTCATCTTAGATTTATTCATAACTGCTGTGAAACAGAGCATCATGCAGGGAAAAAAATTCAGACTACGCTCTGCATCCTCCATCTCAAAGACTACATCCGTAAAAAAGAAAGTATATGTCGCATAGCTAAGTTCAAGCACAATGGCTTGTGCTAGAAAAGATTGCATTATTCAAGGAGACTGCAGTCAAGATATTAAGGCTTTTTGTTTATTCTTCCAAACAAAACCATCACATAAACAAAACTCCACTATTTCCAATCTCCCCCTCCCTACCAAACACTATAGCTTTCAAAATTACAGCTCAAAAAATTACATCCTTATCCAGCTTTATTCTCTCTCACTTTTTCTCACACACACACACACACGGTGACACAGTTAGTGCATTAAAAAACATCAACCTGACTTAAAAATAAGAGAAAAGCAGCTCTACACAGTCTGGAAAGCAGCAACACACACCACCTCCCACCACCCCTGTTGTTAAACAGCACCTATGCCACAATGCAGGTTTCAACTTATAATGGGAGAGCAGCAACTAAGAGCGACACCTCCCTTAGGAGTGGTGACTGAACTCCGAGTTATGAAATCAAACAAGAAATACAGCTTTTTGTGATTGCAGAGCTCCAGACAAACAGCAACGCTTTCTTCTCATCCTTCTCTGCAGGGCTATGGGTGAGCCCTACCATTATATAAGCTGCCCTGGCGCTCATTATGATTCATGGTGACAGCCAAGGGGTGGGGAGCACAGGTCGACCTATGAGTGCAAATTCCTGAAGGAGGGAAAACAACACAGACCCCCCTTACAGCAGTTCGCTGCAAAACAATCAACACACACCTTCTGAAACTGATATTGAAATTGAATGGTGGTGTTGCAAGAATCAACATGCCTACTTACAAAGGAGAGGGGGACCAAAAGCACTTCACTGAAGAGAGCTGGCACGTGCCTTAATATATAAATGACCTGGGTTTCTTACTATAAATAACTAGAACTGCCAACCAAGACATAAGACTTTGCCAGTGACGAATAGCTTCTTTCTAATGGGACTGGTGGGTAGACAAGGCCAAAAGGGCCTTCTAACCTTCTGCTGCTGCTGTACCACAGTTACATGCACAGTCATACAGGCTCTGCTCATTCCCTGCACAAGCCATGTTTCTCATCACACAGTCCTGAACATGTGCACCACTCCCAGAAGTTACATGAATGTGTAATGAAGAAAGCAAGTTTCATATATGCTTCATTAGGACAATCAAGAACAGAGAAGAGCAACCAGTTATGAAATATACTGAGAATCTTTGCACATTTCAAGTCAAATAGTCCTCCTTGTTTCTCCTACTTTCACAATACGGGAGAAATAAGGCAAGGTCTTTTCAATTTAAGATTTTTGAAATATTTATTGCTATTCCTATGTTGTCCATTTCATATAAATATTGTTGCTTCTGCAAAACTATTTCCCACGGGCAATGGGTTTCGTATTCACTTCAGGAGTGAGCTAACTTCTTCCAGGTTTTTCTTGTGGTAAACTGAAAGTCTTAAAGAAGCTGACACACCTGCTCATCTAAAACTGGATAATGGGACTCCTAGGTATCTTAGGACCTGGCCGAGAACACAGCTGGTTGATAGGATCAAGAATCTACTAGAAGCCTCACCTGAAGAGGTAACAGAGTGAAGTATGGAAACCAAAAATGAACATAAGAGCCGCAGTTAGGGTAGGTAAAGGAACTAAGCTTCTCCCTCTCCTCTTTGGTGCTGAAGTAAATCATTGCTTTTATACAGTATGCTTAGCCTCAAAGAGCATGACTTCTTTTTATTCCTGTATACCAAACTATGATCCCATTATATTCCATTCTGTCACCTCTCCCTCTCTGCCTTTCTGGAATTTTCATTCCCAGCTTTGTTAGAACCAGGAAGCCTGAGGAAGAGTTTCTGCACACAGCCTACTCCTCCTGGCTTCCTCAGGCTTCTCTCCATAATGCTGAAGCAGCAAGAGTCAGCCCTGTCTACAGAAGGATTAAGGCATATTATTCAAAGTCATTTGTAAAAAAAAAAAAAAAGAATAAAAAAAGGTGTCCTGGGTTCAGCAGTAGCAGTCATTTTTCTCCTTCATAGTAGCTGGTGCAGTGCTGTGTTTTTGACTTTCAGCCTGGGAACAGCACTGATAACATCAATGTTTTCAGTTGCTGCTCAGTAATGTTTACTCTGACCAAGGACTTTCTGAGTTTCATGTTCTGCCAGGGAAGAGGCGAAGCTGGGAGGAAGCAGAGACAGGACACCTGACCCAAACTAACCAAAGAGGTATTCCATACCACAGCATGTCATGCCCAGTATATAAACTCGGAAGTTCCCAGGAAGGGTTAGATCACTGCTGAGGTTGGGCTGGGTATCAGTTGGTGGGTGGTGAGCAGTTGTATTCTCTTCCCTTGTTATTTCCCTTATCATTATTACTATTGGTGGCAGCAGCAGTGGTTTGTGTTATACCTTAGTTACTGGACTGTTCTTATCTCAACCTGTGGGAGTTACATTCCTTCAATTCTCCCCATCCCCTGGGAGCAGGGGGGATGAAGGGGAGGGAGTGAGTGAACAGCTGCGTGGCTGATTTGCCCACTGGGCTTAAACCATGACAAAAGGTTAAAAGATGCTAGATTTGTTTGGTTGGTTTTGAAAAGCCCAGGTGGTTCCTTGTCTCTGTGAAAGTTTCTTATGAGGATTGAACAAGCAAACTCAAGGGAGACGGCTATGTTTCAAACAATTACTTTGGACAAAATAAAGTAGCACTAGTAGTTTGCCCATACTATAAACTGTGTTTTTTCCAAATGAAACAATCCTTCAATACTGACACCATCATCTTAGATAAATGATGCTACCCTAACTGGGTAATCAACTGAAACAAATAAAAATAGAGCCTATCACACCAGCAGTTTTTAAATCAGAAATACCCACTGATGTCAATGAGGCATTCTGCTGAAAATATAATGGGGCCCAATACGGGCCAAGGGAAATACTTAATAACTTTCTTATTTTTCTAATATAAGCAAGGAATCACAGAACAGTTAATTTAAATCCAAAAGAGAAATAGCATACATTTTACAGCTTGATTTCATTATTGATCAGTCAGTAAATGGAATTTATTTATAACCTATTCGATGCAGTTCAAAAAAACCCAAGAAAGAAGATTCCCCCCAGTTTACTGCAGTAGTCAATTGGAAGTATTCCTCTTGATTTCACATATATCAAATTTGACACAGCACAGTAATACAACAGTGGCAGACGCTCTGAGAGATGTCTTATGGACCACTACAGGATTTCCCAGGCTTCCTCAGTTTGTATCTGGTTGCTACAAACACAGTACTTGGATCCTGAAATTTTAAATAACTCCCACTCATTAGGTGGAAGGGATAAGCTTATTTTTCCAAATTGCAGAATGTCTCTCTTTAGTAGTAGAAACCACTCAGAATGGAACACTACATGGCAGAGGGCTACATCCCCTACTGCCACTAAGAGCACCTAGCAAAAGAATTTGGGAACCCTCTCGTATTCCTATTTTTTGTGATAACAGAGATTGTCACCAAGTGCTACTCCTTTTTAATATACCTACCCTATCCAAAACCAGCTCGCATAAAGTAATGGATTTAAAACTGTTGTTTAGTACGCTTTCTGGCAATTCCTCATTTGGCTAGATCCCAAATGTGTCTCTTCTCTTCATATAAAGGGTACAACTTATTCAAGAGCAGACACCAAGTGTGATAATAATTTTGCAAATGGATGTTGAAATCTTCATGCAGTTTTTCCCCTCCTAAAAACCAGACACATAGGAATTATAGGGAGCCTGAGTAACTTTGGGGGAAAAAAAAAACTTCACCCAGTGCATATTCCGCATCTGCTGTTTTCGGTGCGCTTGCAGTTTAGACAGTTCCTACATATCCAGTAAAACATCTTACACAGTGACATGAATCAAAACAGAATCTGTGGAAGATGCATAGACTCTGCAATCTTTTGCCTGATTTTGGAGCCCAGCATGGTCATTAACAAGATTAAATTCTTTGTTCTTTCAGTCCTCACTCCCCCATTTTTATCTTCAGAGCAAGCATTTTCATGACACAGGGGCAACATTCCCTCTGGTTAGTCTGGATCTTTAGTCAAACTCAGTCTAGCCAGCTCACATCTACATTCAACAGATAAATGCAGTTGAGTCATAAATTCTGTCTTACTAATACTTAAACAGTTTCAGAACAGGTAAAGTGGAGGTAAGCTACAAGGCTTTCAAAGATTTTGAGTTTAAAAGAGTATTTCAACTACACAGACATAGATTCTTCTCAGCTAGAGTTCTATTGCATGCGGCATACATTACAAGGCTTAAGAGATGATGTTGCTTACTTGTAATATCAACCTCAGCATTTGCAAGTGGAGGCAGGTTAGGTGAGGAAAAGGCATTGAAACTCGCAGCATCCACCTTAGTCACCCTATTTCCCCTGTACAGTTTATTATAAAAATACAGGCACACCTGCAAGACAAGTAAAGAAACAGGTCTATGAATAAGCCAGTAATTAAAAGATTCTGTAGATAAATACTGTAGTTCATCCTTTATAAAGTGTTTTCCACATCTTTAAAGCAACTCAGAGGCTAGTAGATGTTTACCACTCTTACCCTTTCAAAAAGAGCTGGCACATCTGTCACATATTGGTTTAAGAATTTAAGAACAAAACAAGTTAAGAGTTAACTAGTCTCGTAATCCTCTCATGAGGCATAGTCTAGGAGACAGCAAATGTGCCTGAGTCCACTTTAGAGACAGAAGAAAGAAACAGTGTGGACTTTTCAATAAGTCCATCAGCTATATCTAAATTCAGAGTGCAAAACCTTAACAAAGGCTTGGTGAAAATGAGGGTAATTTTCAAGAGTGTTACCACACATAAATAGATTCCTTCTCAAGATCCTTAAAGTCTGTCAATTGAAATTAGAAGGAAAAGAGATATTTCAAAGTTATTAGTTATGAAGATCTTGGCCAACCAGCTGTTGCTATTGTCTTATAAGAACTGGCTTTGAGCATGGCAAAAATGAAATGAGGTGTAACCTGACTAGTTTTCTGTCTGATTTTGGACTGTGCAACACCAACATCTTTAAAGGCAGGGTGCTGAGACCATGAAGGTACTTCCATGTACAGTAGATACATCATCCTTGACACTTCAGGAACTAGAGCTAAAAGACACTTCCACCAGTTCTAGAGCAACTTTAGAACTTCAAAGTAACTTTCAGTCTAAAAACTGACTTACAAGTGCTTCAGATCCCACATATTTGAAAGGGAACCTCTGGTTTCAAGTCTGCTGCAAGCTACATTTCAGACTTGACAGTCTTCATAGACTTCATATGGGCAAAATGGGATATAACTCTAAAGAAAACAGCATGTGCTTTGCCATGGAAATGCCTGTAACCTCAGAAGAGGTTACATTCATCTTCCTGTTTAAGTGCAATTCCTTACTGCCTACTGGATATTTTGAGTATGTAAGTATGTGTCCTGGCTAGAGGGAGAAAAGCAGCTTCTGAGACCATCTTCACAGGCAAACAGACCTCAGGAATGACAAACTGCCCAGCAAACAGCAGTGCCCCCAGAAGGTTGGCTCGGCCGTCATTCTGCAGTTCGTATATGGGCACCTGAAGAACAGAAACAGAAATTACACCCTGACCCTTATGTAAAGCCTTTACAACAGAAAAAAAGAGTCCAACTTATGCAATACAAATATATGAATAATTTACGTAACAATGATTTATGACAAAGTTTCCTTCTTAATCCAAACTATTTCAAACTGCAGCAGATGGCAGGATTTCCCTCTGTGCTTAACAGACTTCTAGAATTTAAGTTCTTAAAAGCTAATATAGAGATGATTCTAGCGCAATTAAACACACTCAGGGAAAATATAAAAAATAGAAAGCAGGCATAGTTAAGGTGACTGAGCATGGGAGAAATAATTGTACTGAGAAAAAGCAACAGCCCTGAATCATACAGAACTGCCACTACATGCTTCACAACAGCTCTTTTATACCATCCTTCTACATAGTACTGAAAAACTGAGCCAGCAGGTTAGAACTGACAGAAAAGGACAAGATTAAAAACAGAAATTTGGTCTGCTGAGTGACGACTTCCATGTCTTTTCAGATTGCCTCTTTATTAACGGAGAGTCAGAGCTTCTTTCAGCAATAAAAAAAAAATCACATGCTCCATTGCTAGATCATATGTCAGGCAGACTTCCAAACAATAAAGCCAAAAAGAAAGTAAAACCTTGAATACAGTGTAACACAACTGCCCCATGTCAAGACAGTAAGTGGGAGCCTACTCCTTCCCAGACTTCTGTATTTTGACTTCAAATAGACCACATGTGAAAGGGAGGTTATGAGATGGGGAGGGGAATTTTACAGTGCAATGTTTCGTCTCTCCTTTGTGATTAGAGCTGTATTTTACACTCAAGCAAGCTATACTAGTAAGGCAACCCCTCCCCCTCAGACAATATGCAAAGAGCTGATCTCTAGCTAAGAGAATGAAAATTAATAAATATGGTCTTTAGAGGAAAGGAAACACATCATGTCTGATGGAACAGAAATGATCAAAAATGCATCTAATGCTTAGGGATTATTTAAAAATCATAAAGAATGCAACAAGATAACAACTGATGAAGTAAGAAGTAATAAGCCTCAGGGTTTTAAAAGAAAAAAAGACAGCTAACAACCAGCAGCCACCTGAGGCTGGAAAGATGCTTCTCATATAAACCGATTAATACACAATGGCCAATGACAGCCTCTTATATCTTTCTCTGAAGCATCTGGCCCCAGCCATAATGAACTACTGGTCTGATTTGGTACAGAGTTGGAAAGTCATTAATGATAAAATTATGAGGCAGATCCTCAGCTGGTGAGTCTGTCAATTCTCACTAATCAGCATTGTCACCATTCACCCTGGCCAGCGGCCTGCCCTGCACTACTAACCTGTACAGTGATAGTCAGGATACTACCTAGTTTTGCATATAAAAATCAAAAATGAGTCATCTGACTTCATCTTCAAATTAAGTCCGTTACCTGAGATCCTGTCAGAACAACAGTTTTACCCAGATTCTCACACATGAAGGATAAGGCTGAAGCTGTGTAGGCCATGGTATCAGTGCCATGAAGGATCACAAAACCATCATATTTTTCATAGTGCTCCTGGAGATTGAGAAGTTTTCACATTGTTAGAGAAATGCTCTGGCATCAGCAAGTGAAGTACATACTGCATTACTTCCACTGATACAAGCAACAGCACAATACTTTAAAGAGTGCTATACACATAATTCCTCCTAAAGTTATCAGTTTGAATGCAATTAAGGGTTAACAGGACACTAAGCACTACAGCCAACAAGTCTAATTATGGAACAGTCAAAGGGGTTCTTCTATGTATACATATTAATGCAGCATTTTAAAACCAGAAGACTGCTAATTAAGAAAAGCTTAGCAATGGCTTTAAACAGTAATGTTAACATATGCAAATTAGTCGTATAGTCTGATTCCTTGCTGCCGATTTTACTTTAGGGATTACACCATTTACAGGAAGAGATTAGGCAAAGCAAGGCTATCATAGCATATAGAAAAAAATCCATTTAATCCGGGTGGCAGGCAGGCAAACTGCCAGTGTAAGAGTGCCCTCTTCTGTTCAAAAGTCATCCCTTCTGCAGCAGTACATGACTGCAACAAAAAGAGATGAAGAGGCTTCTTGCTCATTAATGCACATACACTTGCTGGTTTTTGAGAAGTCCCTTAGACTATCAGGCATGTGCACAAAGTAATTTTATAACAACTTCAATCTACATACAGTTGCACACAAGAGTTTTTTCTTAATGTTAAGACATAAATCACACAGCTCATCCTGTCAGAATAAAGTCATCCGCTGGCTTTTGGAGGAAAAAGGAATTTAGCTCCCCAATTTAGAGTTGCTGTTTACCATGAGTGATGCAAGTGGTAAACACTGTAGCAAGAGACGGTGATGTCTCTCATGTAATTTGGTAATATGGAAAGGATTACAGAGAAGTTTAAGCAGATCTATGAAGTGTCAGTGGAGGGTAAAAATGGGTGTGCCACAGAATTAAACATGATTTCTTTTTAATTACACTTCTTATGCTACGGTAGGCACACAGGCATCTCCTGAATCTCTGGCATCTTCTGATAATAAGGTCACCTCCAAACTCACATGCAGATTTCTACTAGTCCTTTTGCTATTTCTTCACTATTACTCATGCCCACATGTTGTTACCTACTGGAAGTTTCAGGGGATTTCTGTTTATCTCTAACAAGTTAGCCAGATGAACAACAGTCAGTGTTGCAAGATTTTTCTGTAGTGCAAAATACAGAATGACGCAAAAAGCATGCTATAGAAATCCAACAACGCTGTAACAAGGTAAGCTTCAAGAATGCCTAAAGATCACAGAAATAGCAACTAGTCTAACTCAATCAGTATGCTCACAGATATTTTCAGCCTTATGAACCTTATTAGACATGAAAGAACATAGCCTGGTTTAAGCTCCATAATAGAAAAGATTAGGCTGGCTATTAAGGAGATCCTACAGAAACACCGCAATGTCAGTTGACCAGTCAAAAGCACAAAGCACAAAGCTTTTCTAAGTATGTGTCTAGGATGAACATGAAGTAGAAGTGTCTATATAAGGTGGACAGTTAAAGAAGTTTTGGGTTTTTTTTCTTTTCTCAGCACATTTCACTTGGATGGCACAAACTGGGTATTTCTATATACAGAGAAGCTGCATTCCATGTACAAGAAAGAAACACTTTTTCTGTAATAAAACTAATATGTCATTAAGCAATAAAGGTAAAATCTCTCCTGTTCAGCATGGGATTGATACCTCCTACTTTTGGCCCTGAGCTTTTCCTACCTGTACCCCTGTGCTATCCTAGAGGCTTACCACCTATATACCAGCTCCATCTCGTCCTGGCTAGGCAAGATGAATTCAATAGGAGGAGCACTATCCCTAGTTTGGTGGTTCCAGGACTAGAGGATCTAAGGGTGAAGGACTCTTTCCTGAATCTTCAGCATCATTCCCCATGTAATTACACTGTTCGCATGCATTGCTATGGCTTGGTTGAAGGAAATTTACACTATAAAGCCCACTATCACAGAGTGAGGCAGGAATGGAAGAGCAGTATCTTAGTAGGCCCACGGTTATTTATTTCTAACAGCCACCTAGGAACTCCTGGTGTGAAGTATTTTAAATGTTTCACATTTCTACTTTCTTAAAAGCACGCAGCTAAGTTCAGACACAGGGACAGAAATGCCATTTTTCTGGTGCTAGAGAAGGATGTAATGAATTTATCTGTACATGCAGAAATACCCAGGGCTTTAAACGTTTCCCAGTGTGGGAAACCTAACCACAATAGCATTTTTCCTACTGACTGCAAAGCCAAAGCTAGTCAAGTCCATCTGTGCCCAGTATAAGAAAAGCATAAAGACATGAAATTATTTCCTATGTCAATAGCCAACTAGTAAGCTATTTGAATACTGAAATGATGTGCAACTAAATCACCTTCAGCTAAGGATTTTATTCAATGTTTTTGGACAATGAATTTAAGTCAACGTTTTAGAATGCATCAATCTACATACTACATATCTCATTCAATCATAGCTGCATTTTTCCTATTGATTTTCTTGTACAGAATTATGATCTGGCTTATTGTGTCACAATTCTGTACTATACAACTTTATTCATGAACTATGTAACTTCAGTGAGTTTGCCACATTTTCAGAAGAAAAAAAATTGGCAGGCCTTGTAAGCACACTTACAAGTAAACACCTGTTACTTTGCAAGTAACTAAGCAAGGCACATATAACATTTACATTTTAAATAAATATATATCATACATATAGCACCACTGAATTGTTTTATCTTGCTAAGTATACTTGATAAACTAATGGTTCTGTTTACGCAATAAATGAATTATTATCTCTCACCATAGTACCTCAAGTTTCTTTGCAATTTTGGCCCAGTCCTCAGGAGTCATGTTGGAAGAATCAAGCAGTGGCGAAAGCTCCAGGATTGTGTAAAAAATCCTTTTGTTTTGCTTAGAGACACTAAGAAGAAAGAGAATTAGAAAAAAAAAAAAGAAAGTAATTATTAGAGCTAATATCAGCTCATCGCTTCTCATTTTTTCTTTGAATCAGTAGTTTTCACTCTTTTCTTCCCCATCCCCCAAGTCTATGGAAAAAAAATGGTCTTAAATTCGGAACATTAAGTTTCAATCTTATAAATTCATAGCTTGATGTGGTTTAAGCCACAAATCCTTAAATTTGATTTAATAATAAATATAATTTGAGAGGCGGAGAGGGGCTGGCAAAACTAAAGACAGAAAAGAAGAACCCAGACTTACTTGTTTAAGTTTGGAACAGAGTTCTAACAAAAGCTGATACAAAGCCCTAAGGTTTAAAAGTGCTTCATAAGTTACTGAGAGGAACCTATAAAGCTCCCAGGGTTTACAGGAGGTCAGCAAAAGAGTTGCAACAACTTTCTGATCCTTTGATAAATATAAAAAGAAAACCTTCCCTGACACAAAGGGTATCTTCTCTTAAGAGTCATGACTGGAATTCATTTTTGTGGCCTTTAGAATATCCAGTCCTCTCAGTTTCTTTGGCCGCAGATTTCAGAAAAAGCTCTCTTGGTTAGTTAACATCTTCAAGTAGACTGTTGCCTTTGCTAGTAATAGGATAACTCTGTAAAACTCCAGTTCCAGCCTATTAGGCCTCTTGTCACCATGTTATTAAAGTTTGCTATGTGTAGTATCTGTCTCGTTATGATGCGGAGTTTAAGCATGTGATAATAGAAAAGGTATTAAAATACTGCCATAGGTGTAAAACAAGGCCTCAGGAATATACACAACTCACTGGCTACCAATTACTGGCCACAAGTGCAACTTTGACAGCTGGGAAAAATACTGCTCTAAGTAGAATAAAAACAAAGACTATGGAACTGATGGACAGGGGTAGAGCAGTTGATGTCATCTACTGGGACTTGTGCAAAGCATTTGACACTGTCTCACTTGACATCCTTGTCTCTAAGTTGGAGAGTCATCAGTTTGATAGATGGACCACTCAGTGGATAAAGAACTGGCTGGATGGCCGCACACAAAGAGTCGTGGTCAATGGCTCAATATCCAGCTGGAGACCAGTAAAGAGTGGTATCCCTCACGGATTGGTGTTGGGACCGGTCTTGTTCAACATCTTTGTCAGTGACATGGACAGTGGGATTGAGTGCACCCTCAGCAA
>JASSUY010012298.1:0-23088 GCA_032466535.1 Forpus xanthops
TAAAGTGGGGGGGGAAAAGAAGGTTGGGAGGAGTGAGTGGGCAGGCAGATTGATTTACGCCTCAAACCACGACAAAGAGATTATTAAGGATATATATATAAATGTTTTGCAAATCACTAAACACCAATTTTGTTGTTTTGTTTTTTTTTTTTAAGTTTGCCCATTGTTAGAGAGCTGGTGAACACAGAAGATTTGCCTTATCTCTAATATGGTAGAAGTGCCAGTAGCTATTAGTACACTGTATATACACATTGATCAGAGATTCTCTGTCACAATCTGTAGTGCAAACTGGCTATTTTCTGCAGGGGAAAAATAAGCAGCTGATTGCATTTTTTTTAGACCACATTAGCTGCTTGACAAGAGTGACTCAATAACACTTAAAAATACTATTATGATACTGCATAGCATTCAGAGAATCTGTGCTGCGTCTGTGCCTTCTCCCCTTTCCCCCCCACCAATTAGATTTCATTGCAAGCAGAGGTGCAGAAAAAGATTTTTTCACTTGCTTTTGGAAAACAATTTCAGTCTAATGAGAGTGAGAAGAAAAATATTTTCATTTGTGTGTTTTCAATTTGCCTTTCCTATAAGCAAGTCTAATACAGGAGACCCACACATTTTTTGCATACTACAGGCTTTGAAATTCCATTTAACAGCCATTTGCATGGTTACAGAAATAACGTTGAATTTTTCCTAGTAAGAATGTGAACCATATTGCTGTGGATCAGTGCTGTGTAGAAGATGGGAAAAAATCCAGCAGGAACAGATATATGTGCTAATTTACAATATCATGGAAGGAAACTCAGGAAGTAAATGACTGACAATGCTGGCCTTTAAGGCGGCGTAATTAGTCTGTAAAGTTACCACCTATTGAGACTTGTGGTTCCAGTTTGTCTCATGTTGCTGCTGGTTTTTGTCCTGTGTCTGCCTGCAGAATAAAAAAAACCCTGCTGCTTGGGGTTTGATTGTTTTTACATAGAGTAGTTAATATTATTTTCTTCTTTTTGAATGGAGCTTTGATTTTTAAAACAAGGAGCAAAACTTTTTAGGTGCCTGATGGGAGAAAAAAATTCTCCAGATATGTAGATTTTGAGGTTTTCTTAGTGAAAAAAAACCAAGACAGTTATTTTGTTTTATTTGGGCAAGCAAAGGAAAATGATATCTATTTAACTGCTCAAAGAGATCAGAGGTAGAATACACTAAAAATAAGGAATGTAGTTACCCTACAGCCCAGGTTGAACACACACATCACCCTCACATATGATATGTGACATTTAAGTGCAGTTAAGGTGGACTTACACATCTCAAAACTTGTGCTGGCTGTGCTAAATTTTTAGGATGTGTGGACTGTTAAATATGAAGGCCTGTGAGCTTTTAATTAAAAAAACATACTTTATCTTTGCATGTTTCCCTGAGAAATCTGCTGCTTTTTCATTTACTTAATACTTAAGGAGCCTCTTAGTATGGTTTAAAGGGAAATACTTGGCCTGAAAGCCTCCCGCTGTCAAGAAGCCACCGTTTGTTTGCTTAGTGTGCAATGGTAACAGTACTGAGGTGCTGCCTTGTGCAGTTCCTGGGCAAATGAACTCACAGAGGGGTTTATAGAAACATAGGTCTTGAAGAGGTCATTTAATCTCTTAGCCTACCTTGTATCAGGATTAAGTATATCCATGCTGTTTCTGGAAGGGAGGACTCTGAGTAATTGTAGTTGTACTTTCAGAAGTTACCCCAGACTATCTCCTTGTTACTTCCCTTCACAGGTACACTTCCCTCATCTTCCAATTGGTTATTTGTTGCAGATGATTAGGTCTGTTTCATGAAAATAACAATGTTGACAATATGAAATACTGTCACAGAAATCTGTGTTAATTCTTTGCCAAACAAGTGGTAGGGCAGATAAAAGTATAGGGCAGAGAAGAAGGTAACATCTAATGCTGTAGTTTCTTTCTCACCTGCTTCCTGGTAGCCGGAACAGCATTTTCCTGTGGGACATGGGTTGCACATGGAAGTTGTGAATGCTTCATTGCTGGCGGTGTTCAAGGCCGGGTTGGACAGAGCCTTGGGTGACGGTTTAGTGGGAGGTGTACCTCCCCATGGCAGGGGGTTTGGAACTAGATGATCTTAAGGTCCTTTCCAACCTAAGTATTCAGTGATTCTGTGATTCTTTTGTAAAGACCCTACGATTCACCTGTGCCAACTCTCGTTTTACCCATTTCTGTATGTTTGTGATGCTTGTGATGCCTGAGAGTCCTTAGTGCAGTTCCTACAGTTTTCATTTATGCCAATGTTAAGTAACTCTTCGGCACTACTCTGGCACACTGTGGGGGAGATCAACTGTAAGAGGTCAGAGGCAGGTAAAAAAGAAGCGAATAAAGGAATTTGTAATTTCTGAAGTTGTATCTTTCAGTGACCCTATCAGAGTATTTTGTATATGTGAGGTTGACAACACAACACCTAGGATCAGAAAATCAGAAAACTGAGGAAATGTTTCTTTTCAGTGCTCCTCATAAGGCAGTTAGTGGAAGTGTTTATTCCATGTGCCATTAATTCTGTTGATATTTTATCCTTATTGTAATTTGTCAATATATTGTATATGTAGTATACAATTTCATGTCATTGAAGATAAAGTCATTTACCATCCTTTATTTTCTACCTTGCCTCTGTTGTACTTGGGGATTCCTTGATTACGTATAAAGCCTTTGGATTTACCATGGCAAATATTAGCAGGTTTCTCAAGAGCTGTGGAGAGAGAGTAAATTCAAAACTGAATCTTTTCTGCATAAATTCCAAGACTTAAGACACACCAAGACATAAATGTGAGATTATATACCAAATATTAAACATTCAAACAACTCAAAAGAGGAAGATATTGCTACTCCTCTTGCACATTTTTTTGTGGTTATGAGTTCTAATTGAAATGAGCCTTTCAACCCTTAGCCTTCCTTAACCTGCTTCTTTGAGAGATTTCCAAAGTCTGGGAGAATTCTGGCATCAAGGTACATATAAAATAGAATTCTTTTTTCATCATCCTTTTCCTTTAAATAGAAGGATAAGATTTGTGGTTTTGAAGCAGAAAGTTGCTGTTTCTTGTTGTTGCCACTGACAGTGCATAATGTGACATATAGTGACTCTTGGAAGAAGATTTTATGAAGTACAGAGGAGGTCAGTGGCTGGTCTGGGAATAATGATATGACTTTTATGTTCATCTTGGAAAGAATAAGACTGACTTTGTGTTTGGCATCATCTCACATACTTGCAGCTACGTGTGTTTGTTTTTTATAGGGTTTCACTGTTTTGACAATTTGTAGATACTGAGGAAGATGGGTGAAGGTTTCCTGTGACAGATTGCCTGATTTTCTGAGTGAAGATTCAATACCATGTAGGCTGCTGAAATGGATGACTGTTGTGCTAATTCGCCTAACTGAGCTGGAGGATGGAGCAAAGACACCAAGCCCCAGCCTTTTCCCTTATTCTCAGTCCATTGCTGCCTTAATTCCCACCTACAGCTTCATTTTTTTAATGCTGAGGTAAGAAGTTATTAGAAGTGTTTGTTTTTCTAGAAAATGGGAATGTGACCTCTCCTCGGTAGGCTCAGCAGTACAAAATATCTGCAAAGTGTCCCAGTGAGAGGGATTTAAGAACCAAGTGCTTTTAGTCTAAAGTAAGAAGATGCAGAAAAGGATGAGGACAGATTGTTTCATCCTAAAGCACTATTTGCCAAGCAGGAGTTTTTTTACAGTCTACCAGGTGAGGCTTTTGACAAAGTGTGTTACAAAACTGCCTCATAAAATAATTTTAAATTTTGTTTGCAGTTAGCAGATGGGCTAATTAGAGAGTAAATTATTTGTGGTAGGTAACCAACTGATGGGTCAAAGTAAGGTTACAATGAGCTGGGTATAATCTGTAAAAAAATAGGAGTATTTGCATAATTTGTGATAAACTTTGTTTCTCAAATTGAATCTAGTAATCGTCATGAGTACAACAAAAATACAACTCTTTAAAAATGTATCTGAATGTATAAAAGCAGAAGATAGAAAATTCATGGGGGATCCTACTGTGTTTTGGTTTTTCTTTTGTTCCTTACTCAGTGCCTCTTTTATCCTTTTATTTTTTCCCGTATTCAATAGAGGTAACTGTAGCATTGTGAGAAGATAGTACATGAAAGTTTGGTCACACCAGTGACTTACTGTTTGAGTCTTGACACAGAGCAAATCTGCTGTCCTACTGTGTGGCAGTTCAGTAACCACCTCTTTCTTTAGTGGCAGGCCTAGGATGCTTCTTTATAAGGAAATGACTAGGAAATGAGGGCAGAAATGGTAGAGTTTAATAGTGTTATAAAGGGAATATAAAAGGAATCGGGCGAAGGAAAAAAAAAAAGAGAGGTGAAATAAATAAATAGAATTTACAGTTACTGTACATAAGAAGAAACTAGCAGTGATAGAAAATGAAAGGAAGAAATCGTAGCAAATTTAGGAAGTAAACTGATGCAGAATTACATAGGAAGAACAATCCTGAGACAAAATAGATTTTTTTTTTTATTATTATTTTCATAAAGCAAAAAAGAATACAGTAAACTGGGCTGCTGGATGTTAGGGTATGGGATGCTTGTATTGATGTTCATAATGAACACCTTTTGAGTGCAATACTTGAATATTACACTGGTTGTTGCTTTAAACCCAGAAATCCTCCATGGCCATGCTATCTGTAGAAATGTTCTGCTCATGGTAATCCTGTTTGGAATTTACTGTTCCATTCCAAATGTATGTGCTTTCCTATTTGTCCCTGGGAGTTGTCATTTTACCTTCAAAAGTGAAATTTTCTGCATTGGTTGCCAGATAGATATTTTCAAACAAAAGCTGCCTGGGGGATTTTTTTTTCTGAGGCTTTCATAATATAATGGCGTCAATGAGTTTAAGCCATGACCACCCTTCAAATCCAGATTTCTGTTTTGTTGACCTTCCTCCTTGCTTTCTTGGCTTTGACCTAGAAAGAACTCTTGTGCTTTCTGAAGCTCCTTGAGCTTCTCCCTGGGAAGAAGTATGCTCATATTATATACTTTGTGCAGTTCATGTAATGACCACGTATGTTATTTGAAACTGTAGTCATTACAAAAGGCATAGCATTTGCCAAAGTTGTTTAGGATATATTTGACATTTGTAGAAACAAGGAACTGGTGCCATTGTAGAAACAAGATTCTGGTGCCATTTTTTCTCAGTTACTGCACATGCATTTTTTTTTTATTTGAGAATTAAATGTACAGCAGTAAAGCTATGGCTATTTATGCAAAGTAGCTTTTTGTTTCCACTGACTTTTTTTACACTTTTATATAAAATTAACACAAAAAACTCCTGAACAAACCATCCAGTTTTAATCTCATTACACTGATATTTATATTGGAAAAGAAAAAATAAAGCCAGGGATTTAAAGGAAATACATAATGATTTATGTATTGCTTAAATGAAGAGAAAGCAATTATTGTTCCCAATTTATATTTGTAATAATTTGTAATTATTAACTTATATTGGGAATCAAACATGTTAGCAAATAGTATATGTGTGAGGTCCCAGTTAATGGATGGGTGTTACGGTGAGTTTAGATTAGCCTGTGTATTTCATTGAGGAAAGCTTACTCTATGTGACATGAAGAAGGCCACAGTGATGAATCAGGATTTGTGGACAGCCATGTTGTATGTGCCTGTGCATCCCAAGGAAACAGCACCTGTGCTTTCAGATGAGGACAGGAAAGGGATATTATAGTGTGTTGGCTGCTGAGGAGAGGCAGTACCCTATTGCCATGGAGCTTCTGGCTATTCTGCCAGGATTTTTTTAATTTCTGGGATATGTGTTATCTGATCAGCACTTCTGTATTTAACCTTAAACTAAGTGAAAACTGGAATAGAAGGAAAATAAGAAACTCTACACAGAAACACTTATGTTGAAGTGTAGCCACCCTGACAAAATTCAGGCAGCTCAAATTGAGAGATGACAATTTGTCCTTAATGTGTACCAGTGGGAAAAAAGATGTAAAAAGATGTAGACTGGGCACAGAGTTTCAGGTGAGATTTGTGTTTCTATGCACAGCCAAATGTGAACAATTAACTTAGTCTGAGTTTTTTTTTTTTTTAAGACAACCTCCTATGGAAGTAAACCAAAAGTCTGTGCTCTCTAGAAAAAATTGAATCTGAGAACAATTATCATTTTATTAAATGTAACTTAATTTGCTTCTCTATTTTAGAACATGTATTTTGGGTTGTTAACGTCATTTTTAGAAAGCTTACTAGGGAACATGCAAGTATGATGCATATTGTGCATCTTCAAATATATAAATCAAAATTCTAATGCAATGAAGTAGCTCTAATTGCACTGTAGCAATATGAGTTTTTTAATATGCTAGATACTGAAAAAAACACTTACCATTTCCTTTGTGCATTATATCAAGTAAAATAATTTGCCAAACCTATAGTGTCTTTTTCTTTCTTTTTTTTTTTTTAAACTAAAGGTCAAAACTAGATTTTTTATATATAAGTAAAAATATCATCCAATAAATATTTTAAACTTAATTATTTGATTCTGACTAAACCATTGTAATTTCATCCTTTAATAGTCCTCAGTTCACTCAATAGTTTCCATCCCTCTTAATTTTCTTGTTCAGATACAAAATCCCAAAGCAGGGATGTGTATTAAGATGATGACTTAATCTTACAAATAACAGTGAAATACTAAGACAAAAACCAATGGTAGTTAATGTTATAAATATAACAATTAATTTTAGTGATTGCTGACTTAATATAGGGTACAACATTCCCACTGTTTTATTTTTTAAATAAAATAATAACTTAATTTACTTGTATTCCACCAGCATGAATACATTCATTGCAAATTGCATGCACATGAAAGGGAATCCATTTGTAAACTACATAATGTCTGAACAATAAATAGTATTTGATCTGATACATGATGATAGTGCATTTCTTGTTAAAGTTGCAAGCTTTTACCAAAATGAAAACAAACTCTTATTCTCTTTATAAATATTTTAAATAATTTTTAGTACATGTTTCAAACCAAGTATATAAAAATAGTATTTTTAGGTAAATTAAGAGGTTTCATTTACATGACAAATAGCGTGCAACAGCTAACCACTCTATCAGCTCTATTTGGTTGATTGTCTAGATGACATGCAGCGATAATTGTCCCTCCACCTTCACAGAACTGACAAACAGACCAGCAGGACTCACAATCACCTGAAGCAAACAGTGCCATTGATATTGTTTAGGAACAACAGCCAGACTCTCAGGAAAAACCTTTGCTTCCATGAACAAAAGCTACCCATGATAGTTCTTTTGTCCTAGACTTCCAGCTGCTCTGACCCTCAAGGTCTTTGGACTATCACAAAAGTCTGCCAAACAGACCAGTAAGTTATATCTGTATACAAAATGCTTTTCAACATGCTTCTAGAGTCTAGATTCTTTTTCTTCCTGTAGTATGAACTGTCAATAACTTTTCTTACTTTCTATAAATCTGAATTTTTATGTTTGTAAGTCTCCATGATCACCAGAGGAAAGGTCAAATAAAGCTGTCATCCAGTCTAAATTTAAAACTGGCAGCTGTGACACATGCTTCGAGTACCACTTCAGTGTTTCTCATACATCTATGGCTTGGTAATCATTATCCTTAACATCCCTTGTGCCTGTTGCAATGTCTATTGGTAAATCTGAGGTCTGTGCAGAAACGACTTCAGCAGTTGCTTCCAGGTCCCATGATCCTGGCAGGTTCTCAAGGCTTAGTGAGCTGATTGCTCCTTGGCTAAAGCTACCTTCCTCAGATCTGCTGGGGAGCACGAGGTGTAATGATGTCTCTGATGAAGAGCATACTGAAGAAGAAAGAGTTGCTGAAATAGACTGAAGAGGAGTCAAGGTAGTGTCTGAATGGGGAGAGGTACATCTTAAAAATTGCAGATTGTCTTTCTGAATTACCTGATACTGGGAAGGGGAATTGTGAAGGCCTGATGTATAATAAAATTCACCATCCATAGAATTTTGCAGGTTGGATTCAGTTCTTTGGGGACTGCTGCCTACAGAGGACAGATCAGTACTCCAAATGTCACATAACGTGTTGCTGCGGCAAGGTTGTGCTTTGGTGCAAGAAAAGTTTCCAGCTGGCATGTGCTTGCAAGGTTGATGAGTAGTCCAAGCCATTCGAGACTGAAGACTGTCCAGGGTAGGACTTCGAGATATGCTGTGCACAGCACAGAACCCTGGAGTCTTCTGGGAGGTGAGCAGGTTCTCCAGTAGGTGCACCACATTCTTCATATTCTTACTTAATTGTGAGACTTCTTGAGTTAAAGTTGTGACCTGTTATGGCAGGGCAAAATATCACAGTATTTGTGCAGTCATGCCTGAAATACACACATACATACCTACTTTTCTTTTAACAATATTAGCTTTGACCTGTGGCACAAGGTCTTTAAAGAAATATACTCTACTAATATGACACTGGTAGCTTCTTCATCAATAGCTAAATATTTTAATGCATAAACCTTTTTATTAACCGATTTTATACTGTGAATGAAATAAAAAAGATCTGAAATCTTGTTCATAAATACACATGTGAAATAAATACTGCTGTCTTCATAGAAAATAAAAGAAATCCATACGGAAAGTTGTCAGATGCAAGATGAAGTTGCATGAAATCTTGCGGACTACTACTAAAAAACCTAGAAACTCGAAACCCTCCTTGCTATCATGAAACATTTAAACAGTATAAAAGCATGAGAAATAGTTAGCTTCCATGTAGTTACTTTTACGCTTGAAAGATATTACATATAACACAGAGAATAATCCATAGCATAGATTGCTCTAGGTGCAAAATGAATCATATTTTCTGTTAGACTTATTTTTGTTTGATGTCAAAACCACTGATAGCATCAACTTAATTACATGAATTATGTAAAGTCTGTAATCTCCCCAAACCTGCTGGTTTGGGTCAGGATGAGATTTGAAAGTTCTGAACTTGTATTCTGAAGTAAACTAGTATATAATATCAATGGGAATATTCATTTGGACATTATAAGGATATTTTGGGAAATAAAAAGCCTAACTCAAACATAAAAGTGAGCAACTCACCATTTCAAATGAGTTTGTCTTTCATTTTTTAAAGAAGTGTTTGTAGGAAGTTAAAATCAGTCAATTATTTTTAATAAAGAGAAATGAACCTATCAAGAGGTAGAAATGAACTTTGTCTCCATGGCAGCAAATCAATCTATTTCAGGTCAGACCACTATCATTGCTGTTAAAATAGAGTTTCTCATAGTGAGGCTATCAAAAATATTCTGCTGAAAAGAAGACATGACAGCACAGTTATCTTCAGAAGGATAAACCACTTATCAAAAAGAAAACAAGGCTAATTCAGAGGGCCTTCCTGTGCCCTGAAATAAGAGCACCACCAATGAAGTGCCCTACTCAGATTAATTTTCATGTAACCAGAAACAGAAATACAGTTTTCATTTTTCTGATATGACGGTTAAAAAAAAAATGTCCAAAAGACTATTACACAGGCACAATAAATATAAAGAAATTAAAAGTTAGAAGGGAAGTAGGAAGCTCCAGTATAGCTCCTATATGTCCGTTCATTTCTCTCTGAGCTGAGTTCAAACCCATCATGTTGCTTTAATAGTTTTGTAATGATCACGCTATCCCTGGAGTGAAAAATTCTTAATTGGAGGAGACTCAGGAGTGTCATGTTACAGGATCCCTCTGTGTCTCTCTCCACCTCTGTCTCTGTTTTGTTACCTAGTTAAGTCCTCTTAGGTAGGAAATAACCATGAAATCTTCTGCCAGCTGAGATAAAGCTTTGAATGCTAGGTAGCGCATCTAAACTTCAGTTAATGTGAGGGATTAAAATACGTTAAGAAAGTGACGCGTGAAGAGGCTTCCTGTGGGGTTAGAATAGCAAAAGAAGGTTTTTGGTGTTGTCAGCCTGTACAGAAACACACTGTGAGACTTCTGGACTAATCAACCACGCAGGAATCTTTTTGCACCATTGGGAACTGGGAGATGGCATTACAAAACCTCCAAAAGCTTCTTTAGAAAGTAAAGGGGGAAGAAGAACAACCAAACTCATGGCTACATAAATTCAGTGGTCATCACTACTTTTTAGGGCAATCACTGTTCCCTACTCCTAGCAGATAAAGCAACTGTTTTCTGTACCAAATTTCCAGTCTTGCATCTGTTTTACTGGGCTTTCTACAGAGAAGTATTACATTGAATATGCACCTTACTATGGATGTTATGTGAAAATACCTGCAACTTTTAAATCATAGAATCACAGAATAGTTTGGGTTGGAAGGGACCTTAAAGATCATCTAGATCATCTGCCCATCCAGCCTGGCCTTGAACACTACCAGGGATGGGGTACCCACAAAGATATCTTGTTTGGTTTGGTTCATGTTTTCCTCTTCCAATGATGATTACTTAAAGGCTTTAAAAAAAAAAAAAATTAACATGTTTCTCTTGCTAATTCATACAGTAAAAATCAATGCCAGCCTGAGTACTTGGGGAAGTCTCGAACTTCTGCTAATTCCAACTTGCTTTTGTACCCAGACACTATTTTTGATGTATCACCTAGCTCTTATGTGTGCTGTCTTTTCATAAGCTTGTTCTTGCACAGTCATAGAAACTAATCTGATCAAACAGCCTTTGATGTATACTTTAAGAACTTCCAGTAGTACGACAGTTTAAAATCCATAGTATTTATGCCAAACCCTGTTAGAAATTGACCACCATTTAGTGACATCTATTTGGGTAAACACTGCTTGTCATACAGGCAAAGCAAATATATAATTTTTTGGATAATTTAAAAACTTCTGTAGATTTTACAAACTGTTAATCTTACATCCAGTATCTGTGATACTATTTATTACCATCTATCTCTATATTATTCAACTTACATGCTTACACTATTACACTTACACTATTACTGTTGCTATTAATACTGTACTGTTTATGCAATCCTTTTTACTCTCTGCAGTGATTCTTGAACAGCTGCAAATAAGCATGTTTAACAGGGAACAATTTAATCAATAATGTTAACAATTTCACAGTGCTCCAGAAAGTGTGAAAAAACAGAGATTAAAAGCAAAAGAAATTTTAAGTCTATGAAACAGAAATTGAAAGCAGTACAGTTTCCTCCTGAGTGAAAGGACTAATTCCTTGCATGCTGTTAAAGCCATTTTCTTTTCAGTAGTTCAGTGAATATGGCTAGGCAATACAGATAGTTGTACAAATTGTTCCTGCTGTGCTAGGCAGACAGCTTTAAAATGATCTGTGAGATCCCAGCTACACTTGATATGCCGCCTTAGCAGTTTCTAGAACTTGAAGTAGTTATTGCAGTCTTTCCTAATACAGAAATTGGGTTTTATACAGATGATATAGCTTTAATTAGCAAGAGATGTTTCTCAGGTTGGTACCTTTTTAGAGGCCCTGTTATAAAGTAAGAATAACTCTTAGAGGTTAAAAAAAAATTTTTTTTTTTTAATGTATGGACTTTAATAATAGCTCTTTCTGATGCTCTGACCTATACAAGTTTTAGTAGTTGTATTTTTCAATTTCAAATTACTTAGTTTCATTAAAAAAGGTATTTTTTTTTTTTATTACCAAGTATTAAACTGTTGCGCAATTTGTTCCACGTAGTTAAGTAGGAAGGGAGGTGATTGTATTTAAACCTTTTCATAAACGTGATGAGAAGCTCTATATGATGTAAGATGGTGAAACCCCACCTGGAGTAGTATGTTCAGCTCTGGGGGCTTCAACGTAGGAAGGATGTGGACCTGTTGGAGCAAGTCCAGAGGAGACCACAAGATAATCTGAGGGCTGGAGCACCTGTCCTATGAAGAGAGACTGAGGGAGTTGGGCTTATTCATCCTGGAGTAGAGAAGGCTCTGGGGAGAACTTAGAGCAGCTTCCAGTGCCTAAAAGGGGCCTACAAGAAGGCTGGAGAGGGGCTTTTTATAAGGGTAGGTGTTAGGAGAAGGGAGAACGGCTTTAAAGTGAAACAGGGCAGACACAGATGATTAGATAAAAGGAAAAAATTCTTCACTGTAAGGTGGGCAGTCGCTGGCACAAGTTGCTCATGGAAGCTGTGGCTGCCACATCCCCTGGCAGTGTTTAAGACCAGGTTGGTTGGGGCTTTGAGCAACCTGGTGTAGTGGAAAATATCTCTGCCCATGGCAGGGGAGTTGGAACTGGGTGAGCTTTAAGGTCCCTTCCAATTCAAACCAGGCTGTGATTTCATGATTATTGCTTTAAATCGTATTGACTGAAAAGATTTTTTGCTTTTCTATTATATATTCCAGCCAGTAATTAATTTATTTATTTTTAATGTTAAATTTTCTACTAAAATGTCTACACCTCATCACTGTTCCTTGATAAATCTGGAATAAACCTTTTTTTTTTTTTTTCTGATTGGACACCTTATACGTTGGTATTTTTTTTCTCTGTTGTTTACTCCCTTTTGCAATTCAAACTTCACTCAGGTATCTTCCTACCATGACTTTTTCTGAATAGCTAAAGAAGTGAAGAAAAGTTGCTTCTTGAAAATGGGAATTGCATTCTGGCAACTCGGGGAGGCTGCCTGGCTCGTACTGGCAGGCTTCTCTCTTGCCTTGCTTGGTGTTTCATTGTTTCTTCTATGCTGGTGCTTCCTAAAGTCAGGAAGGCTTTTAGCTTAGAATGAGTTGTCTTTCAAGGCTCAGATTAACTAGATGCTGATATCCTATTTTCCAGTAAGTGCATTGTTGAATGAATAAAATGAGAATTGAGCTGAGATAGAATTTTCACTGATTATGCATCAGCATCTCTATGGCCATTGGTATTATGGTGACAGACATTTCTGATTTAATGGCACTTTAAGAATAAAGCTAGTTAGAGTAGAAAAAGACAAAGAATCCAATGCAGCTAATCTCAGTCAGATTAAATATATAGGATTTGTGCAGTGATATGATTGATTCTGTTTCATGATATAAATCCAGAAGTCTGGAAGGCTGTAAAACTGGCTTTATCCTGTAGGGGAAGAAGAAAATGTACTGGTTTCTCTGCTGACTTGCTAGCCAACTCTTGGGCAGTTCCAGGGCAATCAATCTGTCTGGGTAAATTAGGACGCTAAGATTATTGCTACTGCTATTAAACAAGTAATGACAGAATAGAAAAATATAAAGCACTATACACTTTGAGTGTATTTAAAGTAGGTGATCTTTAAGGTCCCTTCAGACCCAAATTATTCTATAATTATTCTACGACCAATAGTTTGCTGTCATCCTGCACATTTCAAGCCATTCTTGTTAGCAGCCTACCCAGTCTCTTTTATTTAATGTTTATTTTTAATGGCAATATGGAATTCATGTCCACTTTCAAATATCAGTAATATGAAATTCAATAAAGATAAATGTGAAGCATTACATCTGAAAAGAAAATGTGAGAGGCATGAGTACAATATTCCGCTTATGCAGACCATTATAGAAAAATGTTTGTGGAATGTTGCTGAATCACTTAGGCTGGTACAGCTTGAAATTATGCACTGTCAGTGACTTAAAAATTCTAACCAAAGATAATCAAAAACCAAACACTACCAATGAAAAGTTTTAAAACATGTGACGGGCAAAAAGAGAAGGAATTAAGTTTGTTGAGATCTGCTGGAACAGCATTTCCAGTGGAAATTGGTTTTAGAAGGGGAACAGTAATTGGCTTTTTCTTATATCTTTGAGGCATAAGAGAAAAAGCAGTGAACTTGCATACCAACATTAAGGTGTTGGGAAAATAGAGCTTTTCAGTACAGGAAGGGCTTGAAATGTTTATTAAGGAGTTAACTGAATAATTACAATCTTTCTTGGTAATAATATTTTTTATTCAAATGTGAAGTCAGCTTTTGGTGCCCAGTTGATTTCTACAGTGCATGGCTTCCTCTCTTAATTTGTTTCAGGTGTCTTTCCACCAAGGAAAAGTGCAAGGGAGACAACACTGTGTATAGGACTTATGCCATGTATGTTCTGTATGTCCTGCTTCAAAAATAAATTAATCTAAGCTTTAGAGCATCAGCTGGTTCTGTTACCTTCATTTGTCAACAGGTATTAAGCTTACATTAAAAGGAAGAAAAAAAACCCAAGCCTGGAAAAAGTGCAATCCTTAAATTACAAGAGCAGAGAGAGAAACAAAACAATAATGAAGTAGGAGTTTTTCGTAAATATAAATGTCAGTGCAAAAAGAAAAATATATTCTTACAAATCCCAGTGAACAAAAATGTATTTACATGGCATTTATGCTTTAGAAGGTTTTTATGTCTTAACACAAATAATACTAGGTTTTATGTCTTGACTTTAATGCTAAATTTACATTACTAAAATCCAAAATAGATAGTTTCTAACACCAATAAATGTTGTTAGTTCATTTTTTGCCGCATTTTTCTTGATTGAAAGATATTTTGCAATGTGAATTACAGGATTGTCTTTGCTGCAAAATAATTTCTCTCATGTGATAATATAGTTGAACTTATAACAAATAACACGTTTTTAATTACTGTAAGTCAGGAGCATTCTTTATATGAGTACTCAAGCTGTAAATTGAACTTCAACACTACATTCTCTATGCAATACTGAAGGCCTGAATAACTTAGCTACCAAACTTTGTTGGCACTTGATTACAAAATGACTGTTTCATCATGTGCATAGATTTTTAGCGTTAACAAATATGTTTTGATGAAAGAAACTTTTTTATTCCTGTCCTGAGAGGAGAATGAGATTGATTTTTGGCAGCTGGATGTGAAATATGTTTTAAAATATTTATAAAATTTCTTTAGGTGATTTGGGAAATAAACCTATCTATTTAGGATAGCTCCTTTTATTTTACGAAAGTGAAATATCCCTGTGAATGCATTTCCTCTATTCTGAATAAGTGCCAAATGCTTAGAATATTTTAAGCACTTGGAGAAAAAAAAAAAAAAACAAAATTAAAAATAGCTAAATTTCCACTAAGTACTCCAAGATGCTGCTAAATAGAAGGCAATTTTCTAGTAGAAAACCTGACCCTATTCGTATTTCCTCAAGTTTGTTTGTTTTTCAGTTGAATGGGAGAAATGTGAGTACTTTGTTCATTCTACTATAATTATGCTGTCTCCTGATGTGGTAAAGTATGTGATCAGCCCACAGATTCTAAGGCCAAAGGAGGCTGCACTGGAGCTGGTTTGCATATGGGCAAAAGGAAACATAGAAATCTGAGTTCACCTGTATGTACTGGGCAAGATGTCCTCTAGAACTGAGTGTGAAATCATGTATATATATATGTTTGAATAGCCTGCCACATACTGAATGGCCTGCCATATACCGAACATGCTAAACTACAATGAAAGTCATGCCTTTTTTATTCAGTGATTATTTAGACTAAGAGGAACGGGAAAATAGGGTAGGAGATCAAATAATCATATTTCACTCCACCTTGCAACACTGAACTGGAAGGAAATTTCCTTTTATCAGCTTGTGTCTTGTTCCAGCTCAAAATGAGAAGTGAGGCTAGATGAGAGATTGAAGAAACTGGGTAAATGGCTGAGCAGACAAACTATGGAGCTATACAATAAGAATCTGGGGTGTGTTCAAGTGTCTTTCACATTGCCTAATAGAGAGACAGTGCTGACATTAGAGCATACCCTCCTTAGAGGGGTTCTGTCCATCCATTAGTCCTAAAGTTAGTACATAATAAACCCTGAGAAATGAAATCAAGGCTCTGCCTTCTGTTATCCCCATTCTTAGCTAAATGAATTTTCCTTTGGATTATGTAGTGAATGCTATATGCCTAAAATAATGCCAAGAGCTCTGCTGGGTATCTAAGCTGGGTATACCTTGTTTTGTAGATTTTTCTCTGGGATAAGTCTTTCATATGCTTTGTTTTGCTTTGCTTTGCTAACAACAGACTGCACTGAATTCCTGAATAGGAAGATGCATGTCTTTGTTCTCCCAGTGAAAAGCTAAAATGTTTTTAAGCTAACTAGTGGACTGTTGTAATACAATTGCTTTTCATGAAAACAGTTATTTTGGCATTTGTTGATTGTCTTCTGATCTCCACTGGAAAATGTAGTAATGCTCACTGCTGTTGGCTACTTGTGACCTGCTTTCCTGCATTTTCTTTTTCAGGAGGATGCATGTCTTAATAGGTTTGTTTTTAACTCTGCTAGTATTTTAACTACTGCTTGTGGTCTGCTGAAGCATCGGTTGTAATCTTCCATTAATGATCGAGTGACAGAATGATGAAAGGATGTGGTCTACAAGTGTTCAGCATTTAATGCAACAACAAACCCCCCAAGAAACAGCTATGTAAGGCAGCAGGACTCATAGGTTCATTTGGGTAAGTACCAAATCAGTACTGTCCATTCATAAACTCCAAATGGATGTGTTTGAATAATTACAGAATATATAATTAAGCAGGCTTACAGTTATGCAGTTTTTTCAATGTAAATTTTGATCCATGGGAGGACTTGGAGGATACCCATCTGCTGCTGGGGTTTGAGTCCTGAACATTCCCTATGAAATCTAAATCTACACTAGTTTAGAATTGCTTCTAATACTTCTTTTTTTTAAATGTCCAGTCCAATATTTGTCCACATTGTATGCCTATGCATTGTCACACTGAATTGAGAATTTTTACATATGTAAACATTTCTATGTTTAAGACTCTTGCTTTGTCAGAACACAGAATAATGTTTTCTTTGCTAGTGAATTTCTTAGAAGACAAAATATGACCTTGAAAAGTAGAGAATACTCCTTCCAACTACTGCAGGGCACCAAAACCAACATTTATTTTAAACTTGTCTACATTAGTGGAGATGTAGCTCTATGTAATATACTCTATGCAACATGGAATAAATTAGTCTTAGAGGTACTTCAAAGTTGAATATAAATGTTCCCTTAGGTTCCTAGACTAATTCTGGTTTGTTTTCCAGAGCATAGGGTTTTCTATAATTATTCATTTAGCCTCATGTAGGTCTATAGTGTTCTATAACTTCTTTGAGGTTCTGTAATCAGAAAAAAGTATCTTTCTCAGCTGTGATTGAACAGCTGTTTTCAGAACTCTTTGACATTATTGTGCTATCTGTATATCTTCTGGTTGCATTACTGCTATTGTGGTTTTATCACTAACCAGACTAGACGTAAATCAATCCAGGTGTTGCCAAAAGATGTCCAAACCTACCAAAACCTTGTTTGGCTTCCAGTTGTAGTACTTAGCACTCTTATTGATGTACTTAGCACTGTGTTGATGCAGACCTCAGTCTATCAGTGAAAACAAATTCTGTCTCACACCAAGCTGGCGGTACTCTCCAGAGGTTATCTTCCTCTTACTTCCAAGACTCCTAATACTTGCTCAACAGAGTCTATAGATGAACCTGCTTCTGTCACATTCCTGAGGAAAGAAGATAGGTATCTGCTGATGATGGCTTCTTTTTGTCTGAAAGCCTAATGGTTGTCTTTTAAAATCAAAAATTAGTGGTTCAAGTTTGTCTCTATCCCAGGAGAAATTGAATAATTGTTGAGAGGCAAGTATTTCAAGTAAAGTCTCACAGGTAGCACACTATGTGAAAAAATGGACTGATCCTTCCTCCTCAATTTTAAAATAAGAGTGTGAACGATATTCAGAACAGTGAAAAGTTTGCATTTTGCGTTCAGTTTCCCTGTGTAGATACTTGAGTGTTTTACTGCATGTTGTCACATTTACTTTTCTTTGCTAATGTGGGCAAGAAAATTGCATGACATTTTGTTTAGATAGTGTTAGCAGAGAAAAATACAGATTGTGCATGCAGGGAAATTATCTGGGTTTCTTTTTGTTTAACATACTACACTGCTCCAAGAATAATTTATTGCTTTTCACTAAAAATGCAATGACAAGCCCAGAACTATTGATGTTGAAATGTTTTGTTACTCCACAAAATGCCTGCCGTAGTGAATCTGCCACTATGAGGTATTTTCTACCTGCCTCTTGTGGGTAGCCATATAACACATCTTCATATTTTAAAAATATGTGTCCTCTTCAAAGTCAAAAGGAATGTATCAGTATGATTGTCTGTTTCAAAAGTATTAAATGGAAAATATATTTTTTTATCTTAATTGTGTTGTCAGTGAACATCTTGGAGATATTTTTGAGTTCTTTGATCAAGCTTTTATAAAAACTGTTAATGGGGCATGAGACTTTTGTCTGAAAAATACAGTTTGGCATATAAATGAGGCAATACATTCATAGAGACTAAATAACCATGTCAAATACAACATTTAAGTTATCTGAGGTTTACAAGCCTAATAATTCATATATGGAAATAAAATATAACTAATGTACACAATATAGAAGAAAAGATGAAAGAAAACTTGACATTTCTGATAATCAAAGGGATTAGCGAAAAAGAAGTGAAACTATGTGGTTGGATTTATTTAAATATTTCCTCTTGTGGCATCATAAGAAATTGTCTTTAATCTCTTCATAATGAAAGACAGAGTACTCTGGGAATAGATTTCAGTCTTGCAGTATAACCGTGAAGTTAATCTGATGGCTGCATGTGTGAAACAGTTTAGCCAGAGAACATTAGAGTCAGATTGATAGTTGATTACAGGTTTCAGGTTGTTAGAAGGGAAGATTAAAAAGCACTACTGAACAATACTAGCCCTACACCCTTCAGGTCATATTGCTTGAACAGGAATGCACAAGCTTCTGTTTCATTCTAAATAGGCACAGGTAAAGTGACTTGAAACATCTGGTACGAATTTGTACATGAATGGTTTTGAATTTCTTTCATGGAAATTCCCCAGAGTCATAGCATTCAAGACAAGAAAAGCTGGAAGAAGGAACATGGGGAAAGAATGACATAAAAGAGAGAAATAGAAGCCTATTCAGAAGAGGATGAATCCTAAAAAAATTAGATCCACTAACTATGCTAGCCTTGCTTTGTTTTTAGCTGTAGCACATGGCACAAACTTTTATATAGCTTCCATGCAGAAAATTAATCTGAGAAAGAGTTTAAAGCCGCAAACTACCCTACATGAAGGAACCCCATCCAGTTTTGCACACTCATTTATCACACATCTATCATGTTCCAAGTTTTTTGGGTTTTCTGCAAAGTTCCTTGACTCATTGTTAATATCCTCCAATATTCACAAAAGCTCATTACCTCGTTATTAAGCCTGCTGATCTGCTGTTTGGTCTCTTCTGCTTTGATAACAAGCACAGCAGCACCAATTTCAGCCTCTGAAAATAGTTCAAATGCATGTAAATGAGAGAAGTATAATCACCTGGATATAACAATGTTATTCTTGCTGTTATCCAATGCTTTAAATTTAAACCTAGTTTGCACTTCGAATGAAAGTAAAATCTTGTGTTTAATGTTTAGCATATAATGTATCAGAAAAGTGTGACAAATGAAGTTAATACTCCTCTCTTCCGTCTGAACCTGAAAGAACTGAAAATGATAACCCTGATGCCAACTGTGTGACATGTCAATTATTTTTAAAAAACATAGATAAAATTAATCTTGTATTACTATTTTTCTGTTTGGCTTTAAGAGGAAATAAATATGTCCTAATAGACTCCATGCAAAATGTATTTAAATATGTGATGACTGTTTGCTCATAAAAGAGAGGGTGTTGGAAACAGTCTGAGCTACACTAGTTGTGTCACTTCAGCATTAGTCCACTGGTTTTCCTCTCTTCCCCTTTCTTCCAATCTCTCTCTCCCCACCCCACACCTCTACATTGATGTGCTGTATTCCTCTGTGGTGCTGTTTTATCAAGTTCCCAGTATAAGCCATTTAAGGCTTCCTGAAACCTCTTCTATGCAGGATTTTTTTTTTTTTTACTTCTAAAAATCTAGGTACATCCATATTCCTCCATGACTGTAAATGTCTTTATCAAAAATTGAGAGCCAAATATGCATATGGCTATTTGAGGAGATTTTTTTTTGGGGGGTGGATATTTTTTTTGGGTTTTGTTTTGTTTTTTAATTTAGGTATTAGAATGTTTTTATATCAAATTTCCACCTTGTGTTTAGTACCTTCCATGGCCTAAGATTTGGGAGCATGGGGCTACTGCCTGATCCTACAGTACTACTGGTAAACTATAATGCATTAAAATACAGTACTCTGTGCAAGCTCTTTTATCATGACTGTCTGCTTCCAGGAAAAGAGCAAATGGCCTTTAGGACCCTATTGTATTTTTGTACAGTACCAGTTATGGTACTGGAATGGTATTGAAAGCAGAGATATATGTTAAATCCATTTATGCCACTTCTGAGAATCAAAGAAACAAAAGGGAGCAAAAAGAAGTTATGAAAATTATTTTCTCCAAAGAGTGACTTTCCCAGGCAAAACTCACCTCCAATTGTAGGAGATAATCTGGATTCCTGCCTGAGCTGATCAGAGCTGAAGTCGAAGGTTTGGTTTTCTTCATTATGGTTTCCATCTTCAATACCATCAACAATTCTGTTGAGAAAAATCTAAGTGATGGAGCAGTTTCAGAAACAGTTTCATAAATATCAAGTTCATAATTTTGTCAAAATTACTCCTAAAGGGCATATTTTTAAGCAATGGTAAATTTTGCGCAACACTAAGTTTAGAGAAAAGTAAAAACTATTATAATGGTATAACCTCTTATGAGTCGCTAACGATTAAGCTTACTGTTAGGGGAAGGAATGTGAGGCCAAACATAACTGAATTTTCAAAATGTTCATGACTTCTGCAGTAAATTCTGGATCTTAACAAAAACCATATTGTTTTTGCTTTTCATACCTAATCTGTTGCCATACTTTCTTCTACACAAACTAAAGATGCTTCAGTATGCTCTTGTGAAATTTAAATCTCCCTGCACATAACAGTCAGGCTCATATATCTGGCTAACTTAGACATAGTCTAAGCCTCAACATAATATATTTACAAAAGCATCTCTGTAAACTGCAGTCAAAAGCGTTGCTGTGCAAAAAGCTGTACTCAAATTTCTGTAAAACTAACTGAGGCAAAGCAATGTCATTTGCAAATTTGTTGTAGGAAGATATGAGAACAGACTGCAATCATAGAGTCATAGAATCATAGAATGGAAAGGAACTCAAGATCAACTAATTCCAACCCCCCTGCTATGGGCAGAGACACCTCCCGCTAAACCATGACACCCAAGGCTATGTCCAACCTAGCCTTCAACACCGCCAGGGATGGAGCATTCACAGCTTCCCTGGGCAATCCATTCCAGTTTCTCACCACCCTTACAGCAAAGAATTTCTTCCTCAGATCCAATCTAAACTTCCCCTGTTTAAGTTTGAACCCATTACCCCTTGTCCTCTCAGTACAGTCCCTCATGAAGAGTCCCTCCCCAGCATCTCTATAGGCCCCCTTCAGATACTGGAAGGCTGCTATGAGGTCTCCACGTAGCCTTGTATCTAACTACTAGAAAAGGCATTTGTGTAAGTTATTTCTACTCATGCATTACAACTGACCTCCAAGTTGCTTTGTCAAGAAATCCAAAGAAAAAAAAAGAAGCATTTTATACAATAATCAAGAATAGAAAACTAGTATTAGGTGAAGGAATCAACACACATTCTTAAATATAGATAATTATGAATATTTTTTTGTTCTCATTTATAATAAATTGTGCTATAAAGAGAACTGTTTTAAAGTCAACGAAAAACCCAGAAAACTGCCAATTGGCAGACACAGAGCATCAATTTCTTGTTTTGCCCAGGCACAAGGTTCAAAATTTGTTTTATATTTGGCAGATGGGTTAAATATTAACCTGGAAGGGTTAAAGCGTACAGTTCTTGGCCTCTTAATCAATGGTGATAACTTTGTGATAGTGGAAATTAGACTTTCCATCTACTAAGAATGTTCTCAAGCAAACCTCTTGACTGGAAATGTTTGGAGAAAGGAAGAACAAGCAACACAGAGGTATCTATGATGTACTCAGCTTGAAAGATCCATGTAACTTGAAGCTCTGTGCGCATACCTTATATTCTTGTCCTTTTTGGCTTTTCATGTGGATTTAGGGCTCTGTGTCATGTCTGATTGTTCATGATGCCAGCTGGATATTACTAACCCTCACTCTAATATTAACCTGCTTCTGGGAGGAGATGAGACTCAAATACAGTGCTTGAGCTGCTCTGGCTTATACTGTTATCTGCATCTGAAAACCTGCATGATTGTATTATTTGAAATTTGCTGTAGAACTTATTTAATGTCATCTGGCCTCACTGCTTCAAAAAGCAAATTTTATGCACCAATATCCCTTTTGTAATTATATAAATTATATAATTATATAAAATTGTATAAAATGCTAACGTTTTAGCTGCCTTTAAAGCACACAGGGGAATACCTACTACAACATGACTTAGAATTTATAGACACTGTAACCTTTAAAGTGTTTAAAGAGTCAGATTAAAAATCATATTGCTTCTGGAGAGCAAAAATACAGGATCCTATGTGGGAAATATGTAATAGGCAACATACTTATACAAAGAACTGGCTGTGAAGAGATATAATTTAGTGAGTTGAAAACCTGAGGGGACAAAAATAATTGGTAAGTCTCAACCCTTTCTGAATTAGCTATTGTACAGGCCTGAATTTTCTCCTGAAGAGAGACAACCCTGATCTTACAAGTCAAAAAGTTGGAAAGGGTTAATGCGTGACCTCTTCTATCCAGTCAGTCAGGGCTACAGTGCACTTGCCCATGTGGATCTTAGGAGAATCAAATGCATCACAATGCCTCCTCTCAGGACTACTTTTATTACCACTTACACTTTCTTCCTTTTGATGGTTTTCTACTTCATAGGTAGTATCCAAAAATTGTTTGGGAAGACACTGACTGTATCTTACAAACTGAGATGCTGGATTCTGTTCTTTGCACCAAGAACTGTTAAAATATTTTACCTAGTCTCTGTGCTTATTATCTTCCTGTCATGGGTTCAGCAGCAGCAGTCATTTTTCTTTAAGCAGTAGCTGGTGTAGCACTGTGTTTTGGGTTTTCAGCTTAGGAACAGTGCTGATAACACCAGTGTTTATAGTTATGGCTTGGAGTGTTTAGGCTGGCCAAGGACTT
>JASSUY010012301.1:0-20873 GCA_032466535.1 Forpus xanthops
GACACAGGGGCTTGGAGCAAGCTGCTCTAGTGGAAGGTGTCCCTGCCTGTGGCAGGGGTTGGAACTGGAGGAGCTTTGAGGTCCCTCCAACCCAATCAGTCTGGGATTCTATGATTACTCATTAAAGCAGTAACTAACTCACGGTGAAAATCTCACTTCATTGATAAACAAGTTCTTGGCTAATAACTTGTCATTTATAAAACATTTGTGTATTATTCAATGAAAATATAATTTGCAGCCTCCGTCTCCCCCACTCTGCATCCCCCCTCCTGGCACGTTGTTTCTGTAGGGTCAGCTCCTGCATGCCAGGGAGTGCTCTGCCCAGTGGGGCTGGCTCAGTGCATGCTCCCCCTTGAAAGCCCCAAAAGCCTCAATGGGCCCATGCCCTGTGGAATGCGATCCCTTGGAATGGAGTGAGGTGTCTGGCTGGCCCTGGGGACAGAGACATCCACATCCCTGGGGACATGGGTATCCAAGTCCCTGGGGTCAGGGATAACCACGTCCCTGGCAGCCTACCACCACCCATGTCTCCCCTACCCAGCCATGGGCACTGCCAGGACAACTCCCGCCCACCCGCTCCAGCCCCTCGCTGCTGCAGGGCTGCATTTGCCTCCTGGGTGTCTGTGCTTTGAAGGAGCAGCAAACACGGGAGCAGCAGTGTCCGAGTGCAGCCCCTCGCTACCACGGGCCGTTGAGCTCAAGTTCCGCCGGGCGCTGCCTTCTCTGCTTTCCCTCGCTGTGCCCCGGGGCTCGCATCTGTTGGAGCAGACGGATCCCCAACGTGCCCGAGCACAGCCCAGCGCAGCGCAAACAGCCGGCGCCTCCCGGCTCTTATCACAAAGGCTCCGGTGTTCTTCTGGGAGGAGGCAGGATCCAAACAACCCCCAGCACACGCGGCCGGGTGAGCGCACCACGACCCTTCAGCCGCGGCCTGTAAGTGGTGTCCCAATGCTGCAGATGAGAAAAGGCTGTGAAGCACAACCCAGGCTCTGGAGCACTCTGGGGTTTGCTGATTCCCCCTCTCCTTGAGGCAAACTCAATTCTTGTGGCTGCCTGACTCACCCCAGGAATGTTTTTCTGTGAAACAGTAAAACATCTGTATTGGAGCAGTGCAAAAATCCTCGACAGTCAATGCCCCCCACCTTGCTAGGCATGGACCCACAAACTGCCCCCATTACAGCTCCTCCCCAGGCACTGATCCCACACCTCCAGCCCTGTTTTCCTTCTGAAGGTGTTTTGGTCCCACAGGCGGATAAAGAACCAGGAAGAAACCCGAAAGCATCTGGGATTGCACAAGAACCAGGAAATGAGATTGGCAGAGAGAGAAGCAAAACTTAATGAGCAATTTTGGTCCCCGGGTGCTGACATCAGTGGCAGTGGGCTGCGGGCAGGCTGGACGTCACCAGCACCAGCCCCACTGCCCCTGCGTGCTGCCCCCAGCTCTCGTGCCAAGGAGGTGGCACCCGGGGATGTGCCCAATGTTCCCCGGAGCAGCAGTGGCAGAGCCACGTGGGTCTCCTCTGTGTCACCTTTGTGCCACTCAGGTCTCCTGTAGCTGGAACTGGGGTGCAACTCAAAAACAGCCACCTCCCTCTCTGGGGTATTTTAGGGACACATCCATGCATGAGGTTGCAGAGCTCACTGCTTCCTCATTCCTGTTTGGAAATCATCCCAGCACAGGAGGAAACATACGCCTGGGTGTGCAGCCCAGCAGCAGAGCTTCCCGGAGCCGTTGCAACATGAGTGATGGAGCATCGGTGGCTCTGCTGGGTCCCTTGGCCTGGTACACACATCCCAGTCCTGCTCAGGGAGCTGGTGGAGCAGTGCTGATGATGAGCTTTCATGGAAAGCAGGAAGGATGGAGATGGCCCTGCATCCCTGGGGAAGCATCACAAACCCAACCCAGGGAGAGCTGAGCCATGTCTCTGGAGCCTGATGGGTTCCATCCCTCCAGCAGACAGCAGGACAGCACCAGTGTGTTCATGCGAGTTGCCAGGATTCAGCCAAAGCCCGCACATCCCAGAGCTGGGGATGGGAGAGCCTCTTTTTATTGCCAATGAAAGCCCCAGTTTCCCTCCTGGAATCACCCAGCTGAGCAGGAACACCCCAAAGCATGAGTGGGCTCAAACCCATGGAGAAACCAAGCAAGCTTCAGGCTTTGTTAGCATTCACTAGTAACTGGGTTGGGGAGCAGAGCTCCACTTTGAATGACTGAAACCACTGAGCACCAAAGTACCCAAACTGGGAAGACAGAGCAAACACGATAATCCCTCACGTGGCCAAAGCCCATCCGGCTCCAGGGGGACAAACACGGGCTGTTTACGGCTGCTTGGGACCAGCCCATGGATGCATGGCCACATCCCATGCCTGCCCCAACCCTGCAACCGAGCAGCTCACCAGATGTGTGCTTGCTGCCAAACTGCTTTGTGTCAAGAGGGATTTCAGTGAGCACAGAAGGATCTCTCCATGGAGTGCTCACAAAAGGATCTCTGCCATAAGCGCTCTGCTTATTCAGGTTTTCTTGGGACCAGGTCTTGCCTCACTGCAGTCTAATTCCAGCTGTTTCTATAGCACCAACTCTATATTACACCAGTAGCACTGGGCACAATCCACACCTGGATCCTTGAGCTCCTGAACACTTCATCCCCCAACCAGCCCATGCTCTGCAATCAGCAGGTTCCTGCCCGCTCCTCTCCACACCAGGTACAGCAAATATTAACCACCAAGAGGCATCCAACTCGGAATCAGTGACCGGCCCAAGGTCAGCAGCCGGAGGAGCTGGAGGCAGAAGGGAGCAGCAATGTCCTTGTAGAAGTAAAAGGTGACACATTAAACCTCCAAAGGCCTTTGCTAAAGCCCATTCAGAGCTGTGGCACAGCGCTGGAGATAGCACACAGCAGGAAGAGGAGCAGATTCTGCTTCATTGCTACAGCACAGACCAACCATCACCTCCACCACAGCAGTGGAGATGCGATCCAGTGCCCACCGGGATCATCCAGCAGCTGCAGGTGATGCTGCAGGATGCAGCAGGGCTGTTCCCTTTCCCAGCACTGTTATCTGGGGGGATGGACCTGCAGCAGTGATGCCACAGAGCTCTCTTGGAGAGACCTGGCCAAGGCCTAAACACTTTCTGTTGTTATGTCTCTGACTTCAGGACTTTATCAGCCCAAGTGTTCTCCAGCCATGCCAAAATACACCAAAGGTGCTATTAACACCTTTGCTTTAATAGTAATAATAAAACCTTAGGAAATTTGCCAGGTTGAAACACTTTAGTAACACAGCACGCTTTACCAAGAAAGGGTTAATCAGGGACTAATTTACCTGCTGTGGTTAAACAGGGATTAACTTGCCTCCCAGGGTGACATTTAACACCTTCACCTCAGCTACAACAAGGCAGGGATCAGCTGGGGACCCTGCAGCCTTGGCTCTCAGATCCCTCCTCACACTGGCTTGGAGGCATTACTGGAGGGATCAGCCCTGGGCACAGCAGAAAGCGGAGCTATTGGGATGCAGAGCTTGTGAGCTACTCTCCATCACCCTCCAGGGCTCAGGATGTGGCTCAGAGCGAGGTTGTTAAAGCCCAGGAGCATCCCCCGAGCCCTGGACCACGGAGCCCAGGCAGGAGCGTTTCCTCCCGCTGGGTCATTCGGACCAGCTCATGTCTGCATCCTGCCCGGGCTGTTTGCTGGGGAGATTAGGGGGGAGGCAAAGAGCAGGGTCGGTGCAAACACCATAAAGGGATTAGAGAGGAGGGGGAAGTTCCTGAGTACCGCTGGGAGGAGGCAGCTTCAGAGCTGAGGAAAGGCTGTGAAGAAAGGGGCTGTGGGGCAGCAGCTCTGAGGTGAGGGGACTGGGGTGCTGTGGGGTGCTGCGGGGTGCTGTGGGGTGCTGTGGGGTGCTGCGGTGCAGCAGGAGAGGACCAAGCTGGGGCAGAGGCCACCTGGCCCCATGCTCAGGGAGGGCCGTGCTGGTGTTTCCCTGTCCCAAATACACCCTCAGTTTTACACCTTCCCTACAAAGCAGCTGAACTGACAGTTTCCCTTTACAGTTGAGACATATTTAAGCAACAGCAAATCTCCTTATGTCTACATGTTTGCACCCAAACCACTTCCTCTTCATTCAAAGAGAAGGATAGATCTTTTTATGTACACACACATACATATGCCATGAAATCACAGAATCCCAGCCTGGTTTGGGTTGGAAGTGACCTTAAAGCTCCTCCAGTTCCAACCCCCTGCCCAGGAGACCCCAGACCTGATTTTCCTCCTCTGCTCATCCCGGCTCAGCTGGGTGGGGAGGATGCTTCCCCCTCACATCTCTTCCCATTCGCCACTGTGCAACATGGAAATAACACCTTGAAACAGCTCCTGGCTTGGAGGCATGAGGAACCTGCTCCAGGTCTCAGAGCAACCCCATTGGGAAGGCAGTGACTCCCCTCCAGCCTCGCAGCTCTGCACATAGAGGCCCGAGCTCCCTCGCAGCGCAGGCAGTGCATTGGGGGCTGTTTGCAGGAAGCTCAGCTCCGGGAATGTGCACTTGTTGGGGGAAGGTGGATCTCAGGAGGCAGCAGAAAGGGTGCACAGAGCAGTGGTGCTGGGCATGGACTGCCCTGAGCATCCTCACCCAGCCCCTGAGCTTCCCCACTCTTGCAGCCCGCAGGCAGAATAAACCCGGGTATAAACCCCAAGTTGTGTTCATAGAACCCCAGGCTGGTTGGAAAGGACCTTAGGATCAGCCGTGCAGGGACATCTCACACCAGACCACGCTGCCAAGGCTCTGGCTGACCTGGCCTTGAAGTTTTCCTCTCAAGGATCTCGTTTGACGTTACCTTTAGTCCTCCTGCAGTCACTTCAGGCTGCAGGATAAGGAACCGGGGGGGATAAAAGGGACGTGTGGCACCTGCATGGCCTCGGGGAGCCAAAGGGAGCCAGGCAGCTGCAGTTTGCAGATCACCGGTGCAGGAACAGGAGCACAAAATCCGTTAGCGAGGAGCAGGTCTGGGCTCAGCTTCCCCTCAGGGTCACCACAGCCCAGGGCTGATGAGGGCAGGCTGCCTGCAGAGCCACACACCAGGGCTGCCCCAGGCACTGGAGCCTGAGGGGTGCGTGGCCATGGGGAAGGTCCAGTTCCCTGGGTGGGCTCTGAAACACTGGGGAAGTCTCTTCTCATTGCTTTAGAGGAAGAAATCACGACTCACATCCACTCAGATCCATCCGTGTCCCAAGGGATCTCACCCAGCTCCAAGCTTTTCCTGCAGCCCTTTGCCTCAGGACAAGGTCCCATTGCCACCCTTCGAAATCCTTCCCTGGGCTCCAGCCAGGCTCCTGGAATGCAAAACTACACCTGAAGCCCATCAAAACTCCCATAGCACAAAGTGCTCTGAGCAGGGACCCACCAGAGGTGAACCACCGCATGCAATAGATGGGACGAGCAGCATCAGCAAGCGATGCACCCAAGCAGGATGGCAGCTGGCCGCAGCCTCCTCACCCAGCTGGTTTCCCAGCTCTGTATCCTGTTTGGCAACCCGAGTTTGCACTCTTACACACATGCAAAAGCTCTTTCACTTACCTTGCTCACATCCAGCCCGGGCGTTCAAACCCATGCGGCTCCTTTGCTGGAGCCACTGTTATGCAGGTGCTTTCCCAAAAGCAGTGCTTTTCCCTGCAGAAGCAATGCCATCTCCTTGCAGAACCATGCTTTCAAGAGCAGGAACTTTTAAACAATTCAGCTCTTTTAAGGCAATTGCTACAGCTGCAGGATTTGGCCTTAAATACAGAGAGGAAGGCAGCTTGAGCAGGTGCCGTGCAGTGTCTGAGGCCGTTGGTGCAGCTTGGGAAGACATCTGGGGCAGAAGCTTTGCTTTTAAAGGAAAACACCTTCTTGCCAGCTTGTTGGAGCCTTTTGCACAAAGAAAAGGCAAATTCTTTGCTCTGCATGGTTGGAACTTGCAGCCTGTAGCTCATTTCATATCCTACAAAGGTGAAACCAGAACATTGCTTAGGAGGGTTTCAACAAGGACTTCAACCAAACCTGCCAACCCTAAGAACTCCATTGTTCTGGGGAAAAAGGCCTTAATTTTTAACCCATTTTGGAGGTAGAATGATACAAAAGGAGTTACTTCTCTTCCCTTGCAGAGCATCCCATCCTCAAGGGCTTTCACATCCTCCCAGCAGAGATTAAACTGATCCAAGTTTGGTGTTCTGAAATGTCAACCACCACCCTGGAGTTATCAGCCCATGGGAGTGCTCATCCCATGCCTCACAACGTGACCCCATCCGAACACGCTGGAGACCAAAACAGCTTCTTTCATTACCCAGATCTTCAGAACCTCTTCCAGCGTTGCCGTGGGCTGAGCTGGCGATGCAGCCCTCGTGGTCACTTTGACTTTGAGGACCGATCAGTCAAGAGATCATTGGGTTCAGGCTGTTTCCTAAGGGCTTCCCAAAGGAGGACCTTGTGTTGATGTTGTAGGAAGGGAAGAAAACAAAAGCTCCCTTCTCCCCCTGTCCTACTGCTCCGCTCACCTTTCCCTCCCAGCTCCACTGGCCCTGAGGTGTCTGGTGGGAGAGATGAGACCCAAGCCTTGGGCCATGGCCACTGCATGGGGTGTGGAGCATCCCAAGGCTGCTCAAGCCACCAAGAGCTCTGTGTTCTCACCCTGTGTCTTTTACTGGGCTCCCCAGGATGAGAGAGGGACATGGGCATCCTTGGACCAGATGAGCTCCAGAGGCCCCATCCCACCTCAACCACTCTGGAAAGGGAAGAAAGCTTTCACAATAGCATCAAGCCAAGGCAGCAGCCACTGAATGCCTTCAGAGAGGGATGAGCCGAGCTTTGGCATGGCATGTTCATTTAGGCTGTGGTTGGATTTTGTCATGTCATAAACAGGAAGCACGTTTCAAAGTCACCAGCCAAAAATGTGGGTAAGTGGCCATGGTTCTTGCTGGGCAAGCAGGCTCTGTCAGCATGGGCTGCCCACACACCGCATCAGTGCTGCCAGGATGCCGATGCTATGGATGAAATAGATGCTCAGCCCTGCACAGCGGGGACAAGCTGAGGGCTTTCCCCAGGCCTGTGTCAGCAGTGCTTCCTCCCATGGGTGACCACTGGAAATGCTCAAAAGGGCTCTGATATCATGAGAAAAACACTCCCAATCGCTCATCATCCGTCATCATCCATCATCTTAATATGCAAATAGGATGATATTCCCCTGGGGGAGGAAGGGCTGTGGGAAAACCAGGGAATATGCAGCATGAAGTGCTTGTACCCCGGGTGAGAGCTTTCTGCTGAGACACTGAGGAGTGGATCTCCATCCCCTGGGGCTGCACTCACTTATAGCACCCCTGTTCCCATGTGTGCCGTGTGCTGCAGCACCACAGAATCACAGAATCCCAGCCTGGTTTGTGTTGGAAGGGACCTTAAAGCTCATCCAGTTCCCATCCCTTCCACTACAGCAGCTTGCTCCTAGCCCGTGTGTCCAACCTAGCCTTGAGCACTGCCAGGGATGAGGCAGCCATAGCTTCTCCAGGCACCCTGTGCTAGCGCCTCAGCACCCTCATAATAAGGGATTTCTTCCTTAGATCTAACCTGAACTTCCCCTGTTTCAGTTTGAACCCATCACCTCTTGTTCTGTTGCTACAGCCCCTGATAAGAGCCCCTCTCCAGCATCCTTGTAGGTCCCCTTCAGATACTGGAAGTGCATAGGGCACAAACCTCAATGCAATGCTCCACACACCATGAAACTACACAGTGCAAACCCCAATAGAACACTGCTGTGCTTCTCAAAGCCTGACACATGGTTTGGGTTCGGTATCATCTGGAAAGAAACCACTGGCTTAATCCAAACCTTGAACCCAGCTTCACTATGGGAAGACACCATCTGCCTGACTCCAAGACTCTTCCATCACTTACAATCTTCTACCAAGCTTCTCTCCCTCAGCACCATCATTGCTGTGCTCTCAGTGGGCTTAGACACCCCAAGCAGGACCAGGACCTCCAGGTTGCCAGGTCATACCGGAGTACTTGGTGCCCTGGTCTAACCCTTTCCAGCCCTGATCAGTTTGATTCTATGGTGTGGTTTTGGGCCTGGATTCACCAGGGCTGCTCCAGAAGTTCATGATGCTCCACAGAAACCCACCTCAGACTCCTGTTCGTTTACCTATCTCAGTTGCGAGCGCAAGGACCCAGGCCACTGATGTGACACTGCACATGCTCCTGCAGTGGGCTCCCAGCCTGAACCCGGCTGAGATCCATCACAACACCACCAACAGCCATTCTCTAAACAGCCAAGAGGATTTAGGGGACCAGTAACAGGGTTATAAAGCCCATCCCTTGGTCATCACCATTCACCAGAGCTCAGCCAGTGTCCAAGCCCCTTACAGCCTGCCCCATTAAAGCTTGCATGTGCACCAGGAGTGAGGACCTGATGGCTCCTCCCTGACCTCTCTAGGGAATATTCCTGGAAGCCACAAGCTGCTTCTGTGCATTTTTAACACAAGGGATCTCACCTCATGGCCCTGTGAGAGGGTCAGCAGCCCCTGCAGTGCTCACACATATCTGTCTGTGCAGAACAGGCAATGCTCATTCACCTCCTTGGGTGAGTGAAGGATCAGTCAGCCCCGGAATAGCAACTTCTACATGTGAACCAGCCCGGAGATGGGTGTCCAGCACCAGCTGCAGCCTGTAACACCACTGCTGGGCTTCCTTCTCCCCTCTGCCCAGGCTCAGTTGATTCCCATTTCCCACTCTCAGCCCTCAGCTGCGCTTGGGGGTGAACCAGAGCTTGGGACGGAGGTGGGACAGTTCAAATCAAGATGGAAAAGGTGGTGCCAAGAGCTGGGAGCCTGCAAGTGGCTGACATTGGTCACCCAAAGCCTTTGGTGGCTTTGTCTTTGCCCACAGCTGGAAACCAATTGTGTTCACCTTGTGAGCCTTTAGCACAAGTGCTCTGTCTGGTTCCTTCATGGTGAGGGGCCACATTCAGTGAAGAGGCAGCTATGGAGCAGTGATAAACTGGACTGAACCAAGCAACGGTACAGCCACGCTCCTTGTAAATGCATGAGTTTGTCTCAGACAGGCATAAGAACATCACCCTTAAACAGTAAAAGTTCACAACCATTTTCTTCATAGCAAGTGAATAGGGACCATATTCCCAAAGGTTTTTTTTCAAGCCAAATGTGTCAGGAATGGGATGACTTTACTGGATTTACTGAATACTCTGTAGCTACTCAAATCAAGTAAGGGCAATAGGATTTGTGGTGTTACTTAGGGTCAGTTTGTGGTTTAAAATGCAGGATGAGATATAGTCACCTGCAGGACTGAAGATACGTTTTAGTTCCTGATTATTTGCTCCATCTGTCTCTGTGTGAACATCTATGGGGTGTGAAGCTGGTTGTCTGAGTGAGTTACTGGCAACTAGGTAAGAGCAGAAGGGTAAACGCTGACCTGGAGAAGGGCTGAGCATCAAAATCATGAGAGTTATGCTCCCTGGTGGAATAAAGGGGGATTATCCTGACCGGTTCCTGCCCATCACTTGCTTCCCTGGGCTCGGAAAGATCAGGCTTCATCTTTTTGCTGGGCACTTTGACAAATGCTGTGATGGGGACGGGAACAGGCACCTTTGTCCCAGACATTTACAAATGTCCCCTTACTAATGCATCAAATCAGTAATACAGAAGTATTTCCTACAGAAGTATTTCCTCCTCTAAGTCAGAGCCCGAAACCAAGGCGCTGTTTGCTGCCACCCACATGCCTGTGTGAGGCAGGGCCCTGAGCCTGCCTGGGTTTTGCAACAGGATTTATCCCATAGGAGCGTTATTAACAGCAGGGAAGAACACCTTCCCGCTGAGCTTCAAGGTGCACTGTAGACACAAATTCAGCCAAGCTGCACAGCAACCCCTGGTAGGGCAGGCAGGGGATTAGCTAGAGAATTAACTGGTAGAGAGGAGCCAAGTCAGAAAGTGAGGCTCTCAGTCACCTGAACCCTGCCCTTGATGCAGGCTTGGAGGATAAACACGTCCTTAGATGGGTTACATTGGAGCAGACCCTGCAAGGGGCCTTCCTGCACCTACCGCTGCTCTGGAAACCTCCCAGGACCCTGCATGGTGCCAGAGAGAGCCCATTGACTCCAGAAATGCTGCTCCCCACAGCTCCTCCTCCATCCCATCACCCCAGCTCCCCAGTTCTGCTCCCATGAGCTCAGTCTCTTCCCCTCTGCTCCTGCTTCCTCCCCTCTTCCCTCCCAGGTGACAGACAGCAGCCACTTCCCACCACCCAGGAGGAGCTGCTTGTCCTGGGGCTGTTGGGCTCCCAGGGCCCAGGCACCCACCTGCATAGGAAGGAGGTAAAGGGACCATTGAACGGGAGCAGGGAGCAGGCAGGGGCCTGGCCCTGCTCACCTTCACCTTCAAGAGAAGCAGGCAACACTACAAAGAGGGCATGGGCTTTGCATCTGGTCTCCAGGCTTCAGCATCCTTCATCCATACTCTTGTGAGGAGACCTTGCTCTCCCCTGGCTGCCACACGGGGATGGAGGTAGCTCCTTGCAGGCTTCAGACCAGTGCTTCCAGGGATAAGGCTGCACTCGTGTGTCCCAGGACTTTCCAAGTTCATGGCTGATAAAGCACCAGCCTCACATCTGCCTCTTGCACTGTGAGGAAAGACCCAGCTGATGGGTTAGAGCGTGCCTGATCCCGTCACGACACACTCAGGTTGGGATTGCCTCCAGGGCTGGGGAGCTGCTGACTCCTGGGCGGCCAAAGGGACAGCCTGGTCAGAGCTTCCTTACTGCCCAGGGAGTCCCTGCCCACAGGAACAACCCCCTGGTGACACTGAAGGAACACAGAGAAGCCCTGAAACCCCTGCAGCCCTGCTCCCAGCTCCAGGGACACAATGGGAGGAGGAGGAACCTCAGCCACCCCACAGGACCCCCTGTGCAGCCCTGGGGTGGCTCTTTCATGCTCACTTGGTGCCTCAGCGTTTGCAAAAAGAGTCAGCAAAGCTCCTCTTAAACTTGTCATTGGCAACCACACACATCAGGGGATCCAGGCAGGTGTTTGCCTGGTGTAGTCAGCACCTTCTCCTGGGTGCAAGAGCTGCAAGATATGCCATAGTGCTTCCCACCACACCAATGGCCCTGCAGATGTGCAGGAGCCAAAGCAGACAGCAAAAACCTCCAGTCACGGTTGTCTGCAGAGCCCTTCACCACTTCTTGCCTTTGTTGCTTCAGCAATGGCAGCTCCCAACAGAGCTCCTCAAGTCAAGGACACAGCAAAGGGCAGAACACTCAGAGCTCAGGCCATGAGCCCGGCAGAGAAGGGTCCCCAGGGCAGGGATGATGGGTGCAGCCCCTGGGGCATGCAGACCATGATGGTGTTCATGAAGATGAGGGAAACCAAAGGCTCCAAGGACCCTGCAAGGGGTGGAAAAGAGAAAGCAGCAAAACCAGCGGAGCTCATCCCCTGCAGGCTGAGCTGGGTCAGAGCCTGACGCAGCGGGGGCAGGTTTTGGGGGATCTCTGATCCTGAAGCTGTCACCACAGGTTGAACACTCCATGTCCCGACCCCCTCAGGAGGTGACCTGGCAGGTGGAAGGGGATGAGTTTTGCTTCTCATGTGCAAATAGGTGACCTCCTGGGAATCACTCAGTGCTGCCCCATGGCTTGACTTGCCCTGACTGTGCTGCATAGAGACACGAACTGCAGGAGCAGCTTCAATGTTCACCACTGCTAACAGCTGACGGGAGAAGATGAAATCAGTGATGCTGTTCCTGCTTGGCTCCAAAAGGCTCTGCACTGAAAATCACCAGTGAGATCCCAGCATCACCCATGATACCCTTCCTTCTGCCTGCTTGGTTACGGAGCTGCTCACAGACCTGCTCCCCTCCTGCTGCAGACAGAGCTGCCCAATGTCTGTGTAGCTCAACCACCATATACCCAAACTTCTCCCCAGCCCCACCAAGGACACCCCACTGGGTACAAGGTGCTGCTGTTTGTTCACAGCCTGGTCTCTGTCCTGCAGGGAGGACCACAGGAGGAGTGCTTGATGCTGCTCCCTCCACTCACAGTAGCTCATGCGCTTCAGGTACCTCTTCATTGCCAGTGCCCCCAGGGGCTGGCTGGGGACTCAGCATCCTCCAAAGCTGCCCTTTCCATTGAGCACAATTGTGGCCCAAACCCTCCCATAGCCCAGAGGGTGAAATCCGGATGCTCCATCCCAGTGACCTCCTTGGGACCAGATGGAAGCAGCCCCTGCAGGAAGGTTCAAGCATCAAAACATGGTGCTTTAAAACCTCCCTGAAGCCTCCAGCAGGCAGTACCAGGGTGACTGAGGCTCTCGCTTGGCTCATGTGAAAGGTTCTCTGAACCATGTCAAACCAAAAAGGAATTTTCCTTGGAAAGGCATGTTTTAGCATAGAGCCTATGGCCCACGAGGCTATGCAGAGCAGAGCTGGGAGCATCCCACCCCAGGACTTCATCTAATGCAGTCTGAGGCCACACGAGGTGACTTCCAGTGCTCTGGAGCAGCACTGCTCATCTTGGCCAGAGCACTGTGGGGAGGGAAAGTTCTGGTTTTGTGCTGCAGTCACTGCTGGGTACAGTCCATGGGACGTGGGTTAGTGGTGGCCTTGGTAGTGCTGGACTCGATCTTAAAGGTCTTTTCCAACCTGGTTGCCTCCATGGTCCTATGAGCTGTCTTCTCGGGAGCTCCTGTTTGGAGTCATTTCTTGTGCTGTGGCACAACCCTTCCTCCTTGTGGAGTCATCCGCTTCCCCTGCAAGGGGGTAAGTTTGTCAAGGGTGCTACACAGGAATAGTGGGGAGAAAATGCAGAATCAGACCCAAACCCTGCAGGAAACCTCAGCCACCTCAGCACAGAGATGGAAGTTGGCCACCCTCCCAGGTGGACTACGAGCCACCCTTCCCTTCCAGGGCTACCCCTTCGCTCAGTGCAGTTAACTGTGCAAATACCAAGTGGGAGGTGAGCCCCTCATGGGGGCTGGATGCAGGCTGCTGCGTTGCGTTGGTCTCTCGGGTCTCTGGGCTCCATATCACTGATGCTGGATCCTGAGTTCTCTGTCATCACCAGCAGTCTTCACAAGGTGAGCTTCTTGGGCAGGACTTTCTCCACCAGAGCTGCAAAACAACTTGAACAGTTGCAAATAAGCAAAGCCAAGCCTACAGCATCCAAACCAAGTCTGGTCTGCACACATGTGTTCCTCTGCATAAAGGATGAGAGGACAAACACTTGTGCAATAGAAGCTGCATTAAAGATGTTTTTCGTCACACTGGATCATCCCTTACCCCACCAGCTGTCCCTCTGGGGTGGCTCCCAGGCTGGGAATGCCAAAACCAGTGGAGAGATGCAAAGCCTGAAAGAGTGGAGAACCTACACATCATGTATGTAAAAGAGTTTATTGGAAGTAAACATGATGATGTTTACAGGGATAAATCCAGCATGTGATCAGCAGAGCGAGGCATCCCTGTCCCTTCATTCCCTAAGGGTGCAGTAGTCAGCACATCTGCCTGCCCTGTTCAAGTCAGTCTGTCCTGTTGAGGCTGGGAGCCCAGCTTGTGCAGCGAGGACAGTCCTACCCTGCAGCACTTCAGTGGTTCATTCAAACACACTGCAGCAGAGAGCAGGGAGAACATCCAGCTCCACATCCCCCATGGATCAGGGCAGGCTCGACTCCAGGAAAACAAAGTCCCCAGCACTCAGAAACACCATCTGAATAGTTTCCCTCCAACATCTCCTCCATCTGTTGCTGTTACCTGTGGGGGTACCTGCATGTACTGGGGTGGGCAGTGGATGCCTCAGGGAATAGCCACAGTGTCACAGAGCTGAGGCACACCTTTGCAGAGAGTTTATGCTATGGAATGTGCAGAAAGTGTTAACTGCTGCTCCTGCTTCTGTTCCCCAAACGTCCAAACACAAGGCATGAACTCCATCTCCCAGGCCAAAAGCTTCATCTCTCTTAAGAGTAGAGGTCTGCATTCGAGATACTTACCCAGCCTGCCTGGGGTGGAGGATTGGACACCTCAAGAGCAGCGTTTAGCCAGCTTCCTTTAGATGTTTATCTTTGGAGGAAACAACTCACAGCCCCTCATGTCCCCCTCTGTGCTCCCAGGGGTCTGAGTGCCTCATTCAGTGCAGGGGACAACTCCTGGCACAGGTGAACCAACACTACAACAGGAATGATTTGCAAACAACTGAGCTGGAGGCAAATCCCAGCCTGGTTTGTGTTGGGAGGGAGCTTGAACACTGCCAGGGATGGGGCAGCCACAGCTTCTCTGGGCACCCTGTGCCAGCGCCTCAGCACACTCACGGGGAAGAACTTCTACCTAAGAGCTCATCTCAGTGTCTCCTCTGGCAGGTTAAAGCCATTCCCCTTGTCCTGTCCCTACAGGCTCTTGTCCAAAGTCCCTCTCCAGGTTTCATGTAGCTTTAGGCATTAGAAGGCTCAAACTATGCACATTTTCAGTGTGTAAATGTATCTGTGGCTACTTCTGGATAATGGATACATCATTCCAACTCCCTTCCCTACCCACTTCTGGATAACGCGTCTGTGAGCCTGAGTCAGGTTTATAAATGGTTGGCAACGAGAAAAACAGGCAGCACTTGAACCAAACTTTATGTTCAGCAAATAAGGTTGTTTTGCCATGGCCAGTTGCTGTTAGAGCTCAGTGTCAGCACTCAGCATTTCCCATCCCGCATACAACTGCTACACAGGGTGGCAGGACACAACAACTCTAAAAACCAACTTTGTGCCCAAAGAACAGACCCTAATAAAAGAGCAATATTTTATTCCTTTCCCATCTACCTGCTCATTAAAGTCACTCTTACATTTGGTTCAACTGCTGGGGATGCTCCAAAGAAAGCTAATTACAAGGTCATTGCATTCGGCGGCATAATTCCGAATCACCAGCCCAATGCTTTCCCCCTTCCACCCTGCAGTAACTCATTTAATAAGGGTGAAGAAAAGCAGAAAAACACTGACAGACTCCCAGTGAATAAGATCTAATGGGGAGCCAGGGTGTCCAAACTGTCCTGACCTCTGGGTGCAGGTTCTCCTGGGAATGGTGACAAACTGGACACCAAACATCTTCCAGTCACTTTGGGAACTGCTGCTCACCAGCCACAGAGCCCTTGAGTGGAAGAAGAGGAGCCCAAAGCCATTTGGAGGATTCCCAGGGCTGTCCACACAGGAGCAAGTTTCACTCTTCCCCCAAGAAATCTACCCAACCCTTTGGGAAGAAGAAAGAAAAGTCACTTCACTGTGTTGGGTGGTAAAAGCCTCACCCCACCTCTGTGGATCCCGCTGCTGGCTGAGGTGTTTCCATCCTGGTTCCTCACCATGCAGGGATGCGTTCCCAGGAGGAAGGGGTTTGCTCCTCATCACGCCAGGCTCGGTGAGGAGAACCAAGCTGCACACTGCGGATCACTGCCTGGAGGATGCCTCATGCCAGCTGCTGCGAGGTGGTAAGTGGGTGCAGACCTCGTGAGGGATGGGTGCCTTGGCTCCGTCAGCTCTCCCCACGCTCCCAGCAGATGCATCCTCACGCTTTCCGGATGATCCGCCCCGGCTTCCTCCAGTCCCTGTACCTCTCCCTGCGCACAGAGTGCACCAGCGGCCTGGAGAAACTGGAGTGGTTTGATCTGGTGGTGCTGCTGGAGAGGAGCAAAATGAGACAGCGTTAAACTGGTGTGGGCAGAGCTGTGGCACATCTGCATCTGGACTGCAGGGACCCGGGTGAGCCTCTCCTATGTGTCTGAAGCAGTGACGGGGACCCTCCCTGTCTCATTTACTGGAGGTCTCGGGTCACTGCTGAACTACAAGTGCACAAACGTGAGCTCAGAACCCCATAACAGCCTATCAGAGCCACAGGGACCATCACCTCTGGCCACGTGGGTTACTGAAACCAGATCCCTTGTTTCCGAAACTTCCACTTCAAATGCCTTTGAGCAGTTTTCCTTACACCCACTAAACCCAACAACGCACATTTCTTGGGCTTTTGCCATCCTTGTTACAGTCCATGTTCAATCAGGGGGTTATGCAGGGGGAGAACCAACCACACCACATGCAGAGATGCCCAGGACACTCCAGGCTGCAGGAGCAGTGGGGCTGGGTCCACCTCAGGCACTTCTGGGAAGAGTGAATGCTCAGCCCCACTTGCCCTGGGCATTTCCACCCTCCACAGGCACTGTGCCTCAGGCTCCTGATTAACACCTTCACTACCTCTTTTTGTACCCAGCTTTTGCCAGCCTGGCACAGTGAGCACACACGTTCTGCTGCCAGAGCAGAGGGTGATGTGGGACACAACGGTGTCTGTAGGAATTTGCAGCAAGATTCCTCCAGGCTGAATTCCCCTCCACATCCCTACACAAAGGGCAGGGTCTGCCTATTAGAGGCCTCTTCTCGGATCCTGCTCAGTCATTCCTCCTGTGATCCCAGTGACCAATAAACACCACCCATACCCCTTCCCCTGTGCCCACAGACGGTGAAGGCAAAGGCCCCGGTGAGCAGAGCGATGTGGGATTCCCGGAGTGATGGATGAATGGAGCAGGGCGTGGGGAGCGCCAGCCATGCCAGGAGCGGAGGAAGGCAGCGCTGTGGGAAAGCTGTGAATGTGAGAAAAGCTGCTTTACAACAGCTTGCTACTATTCAACAGCCACGGGAGGAGGAAGAGCCCCGCAATCCCTGCCCATGCCGAGGCTGCAGCCACGAGAGCGCTCCCGTGTCCTCATCCACTTACTGCTTTGTGACTCCATTTCCTAACTGCTTTTCAAGTTAATTACTTTGACCAGAGCAGGCTCAGGCCCTGTGGCAGGAGATCAAGCCTCACTCCACAGTTCCAGGCCATGCTGGGAAGCAGTGGCCTTAATGCTCCTCTTCCAAGGAGGTCTTGCTGGGGGCTCGGGTTTAAGCTCTTGGGGGAAGGATTTGGGTGACTACCTTGGTAAGGCAAATCCCTCCTAAAGCAACAGCAATCCATGGATCCCAGACCACAGCAGCCCCTCGCTCTCACTCCTCCCAGCTGCAGGTGGTACCCAGCAGGGCTGAGTGTGCACAGGGGGAGCAGACATCACATTCCAGCACACAGGAATGAGCTCACCCGAGTGCCCCAGATCCGTACTCCCAATGTGGTGCAGGTGTGGGCGTAGAGACACTTCCTGACAATTCAATCCAAGCTGATATTGCAGCTTTCTTTATGCTTTCATGTTTGTGCTGTTTCAGCTGCAAGTGGATGGGCAATTCTGGAGCTGGGCTGCAGTGGAGGGATGATCCCTGGTCTAGCATTAAGCCAACTGGTGCGAACCTCACTTCATGGCTTTGTGCTGTGCTGCTCCTGGCCTGACCTGAGGCATGAGGAAGTGCTTTCCTGCACTGCTGAGCCATGGCTTGAACTCTTTGGCTACAGAAGTGGCAACTGCTTCTGAGCATTTTCCAAGCCCAAGCCCATATGGATGGATGGAAGATCTGGTTCCCACTGCACTCTCTGAGCGCTGCCCTTGGGGGCTTATCACTCAAGAACGCTTCAGCATCACTGCAGTGGGGGTGAATGAGGCCAGGCTACACCACAAACAGGCTGCCCATACAGGACAATTCTAATTCCACCAAAAGGATCCCAGTTCATCCTGTAATTTTCCATTTTCTGGGCTTCACTTGCTCATGGTGCAACCTGTGACCGACCCGTGCAGCACACACAGATCTGGTAGCTCTGCTTTCCCAAGCTGGCTGGAATTAGGAGGGGGTTTAGGACAGGGACAGGCTGGGCACAGCTGGCTCTGACCACAGGCAGGGCAGGCTGTGTGATGCACTCAGATGGAGATGACTGGGATGCCTGAGGGTGAGGGGCCCTGCACAACTCATCCAGCTTGGTCCTACTTCTCCAGATGAAGGTGGATTAGATGGCAACCCCTGGAGATGTTTAATGGGGTACCTAATTCCCTTAGGCCCTCTTAAAACCCCCCATAATCAGTCCTATGACACTAATCCTGGCTGTTTGGTGCAAACTGTCTGGTGGCCTTTAGTAAAATTATTCCTTTAGGTTTTCTGCATTGCACCTTTTTGCTAGCACTGGGGTACCTCAGACCTCAGTGTAAGGCACTGCCCAATGCCTCCCTGCACTCCTCCCTGACAGCAGGGAATCTGCCTCTAACCTCAAGTTATCACCAGCCAGCTCTGTTGCCATCAAGCTATTTCTGCTCTGGAGCTGTCTCCACCCATGGCTGCATTCCCAGGGCTCATCATTTCACTTGTACCACACCAGACAGTGCAAGGTGCACTCCAGCTATGCTGGGCTATAAAAGCAGCCAGTGAATTTAGCCCTGAGCTATAGACAGAGGTTGGTGTCTGCTGGCTGCTATCTCCAGCAAGCCATGGCTGCATCTTGGCTCCTGCTTCCTCTTGGTGGTCTCACCTATGTGCAGCACCAAGCACCATGGGGCTGGAATTGCGGCAGGGATCGCTGCACGTCAGAGGATTAGGATAAGGAGCTGTGAGCTCTGCATGCTGCTGTCAGACCCAGAGCAAACTGGGTCATGGGCATCTGTTCAGGTCCACAAATACGAGATGTTGGCCTGTGATTGCCCAAGATCTGGCAGGAGGTGAATTTGGGGTGCTGGGGTGCGGGTCTCTAATCACACAGCTGATGGAGAGCTGTCAGTATCTTTCTTTATAAGACCCCAACAATATTAAGACAAATTATTACAAGTGAACAAGGGATAAGCAGTATTTGCAGACACATCTGAATTTTAGGGACACGCAGCGCTTATCTTTTTTGTCCTTATTTCTTCAGCTCCTTCCTGTTGTTGGGCAGAAAACAAGGGATTAGTGTAGTGGGCACAGCCCAGAGTGGGAGGAGACGGTGTGATAGCGACATGCACGCTAGTGATTTAACATGAAATACTCAGGTTGTGAGGAGTCTCTAGAGGTTTGTGCCTCATTGATGAATATCACGCATGAAGCTTAGCTCCTGGTGCTACCCACAGTTTTCTCTTCCAGGTATGCTGATGGGGAGCCTGAGTCACAGGAAATATGCTGAGTTACAGCACATTTCCACACACAAAACAACCCCAAATCTCAGGCATTTTGTCTGCAAGCGTGTCAAAGGCACAGTCTGTGCAGACAACACAGGCTCAAAAGATTAACAGACCTTAATCCTACCTCTGTGCCTTCACATACAACGGATGATACCCACACATACACAGCTATAAGAACTAAAGGACACACACAAAAGGCAGTCTTCCCCATCAAAACACACCTGAGCTATTTCCCTTTTGGATGCATAAGAGGCATTAACTCACCTAGAAGACCAAACTGGACCCGCCTGCTTCTTTGGCTTGGCTATCTGCTTCTGGTACTCCATCCAGCCACTCACCAGCTCGTGAAGGATCATCACGTACAGGAGGAAAATAAGAATCCGGGGATCCATCCGTGGCACTTCGGGGTCTGCTTCATTGGGTCCAGGTGACATTGGAGCAAGGGAGGGCAGCCGGAGGTCTGGGAGCTGGAGGGCTGGGGAGGCTGCTGCTGGAGAGGAGCCTCTGCAGGCTGGGCTTTGTGCAGAGTGAATTAGCGCTGGCGGAATCTCCCGGGGGATGAGAGGCTGGTGCCTAGGGCGTGGAGCAGCACAAACACAGCTGCAGGGGCTACGGCCGCTTCCTTTCACGGGGAGGATCTCATCTTGCGGGACTCCATCCCTCCGGTTCTCCCTTCACTCCTGCTTTGTCTGCATCACTCCGCAGCCATGAGCTCCCTAACACGGGGATGGCAAGAGCAGCCCTGCGAGCGGCGCGGGGGGAGAGCTGACTGCGGAGCCGGCACCGGGAGCACCGGGAGCACCGGGAGCACCGGGAGCACCGGGAGCACCGGGAGCACCGGGAGCACCGGGAGCACCGGCTGCCCGCTAGGAATGAATTAAACGCCCTCAGTGACTCGGGATTCTCCGGCTGCCTCTCCTCTGTGGCTCAGGGTTTGGGCTGCACTGAGCCAATGTTGATCGGGAGCGCTTCCGAGTATTCTATTGCTGAGAAACCTTGTCTTCTGCTCACTTTCCTCACACTGATTTTGCTCCCCTCGTTATTATTCCCTACCTAAACCTTCAGATGCTGGAAAGCTCCAGTGTGCAGGAAAACCATGCTGGCACAGCTTCCAGCCCTTTCCCTAGCACAGCTCCTCTCCCAGTCCCTTCACCTCTTTTTGTTTAGCAGTGTAGGATCGTGCTCCATTGAGACCCTCCTGTGACACCAAATCATAGAACCATAGAATAGTTAGGGTTGGAAAGGACATTAAGATCATCCAGTTCCAACCCCCTGCCATGGGCTGGGACACCTCCCACTAAACCATGACACCCAAGGCTATGTCCAACCCGGCCTTGAACACCACCAGCGATGGAACATTCACAACTTCACAAATCCTCTCAGCATTCTCCCTTCCTTACCCCATGGAGACCCCCAGAATACAAGGCAATACATGTGGCTGGTATTCCTGGCAGGACAAAGCATAACCCACTCTTGTTCAGACACTCATGTAAGTCAAGCAAAAAGCTACCCTAATTCTAAGGTCAACTTATGCAAAATTCAGGTTATTCTGGTGAAATTCTTCAATAAGTGAAAGAGTGAACCCTCAGCAATGATTTAATAAGCAGGGTCACCTAGAAGCAAGAAGGCAGATTGATCAACCTACCTTTGCTTAGTAGAGCTGAGAGAGGCCTGTACCTAAAGGGCTACAAGAAACCTGGAGAAGGGCGTTGGACAAGGGGGAAGATTGAGGGGAAACTGAGATGAGCTCTTCGGCAAAAGCTCTTCCCTGTGAGGGTGCTGAGGCGCTGGCACAGGGTGCCCAGAGAAGCTGTGGCTGCCCCATCCCTGGCAGT